>JACXGI010001570.1:0-46233 GCA_016801175.1 Esox masquinongy
TCATGGAGGAGTGGAAGAGGACTCCAGTGGCAACCTGTGAAGCTCTGGTGAACTCCATGCCCAAGAGGGTTAAGGCAGTGCTGGAAAATAATGGTGGCCACACAAAATATTGACACTTTGGGCCCAATTTGGACATTTTCACTTAGGGGTGTACTCACTTTTGTTGCCAGCGGTTTAGACATTAATGGCTGTGTGTTGAATTATTTTGAGGGGACAGCAAATTTACACTGTTATACAAGCTGTACACTCACTACTTTACACTGTAGCAAAGTGTCATTTCTTCAGTGTTGTCACATGGCAAGATATAATCAAATATTTACAAAAATGTGAGGGGTATACTCACTTTTGTGAGATACTGTATATATACAACAACATAATGTGTTTGACTGTTGCGGGAGGTGAACGCGGGAACTGTTGTTCCGTAGCCTGCTTCTCTAACCACTACGCTATTTAACAAGGGGGGGGTAGTCAGTCAGTCAGTCAGTCAGTAAGAGACATTCGCTCTTCTAGACCGGCTCCGCTTATGTGGTCCGGCAAAAATAAACCTGTGTCAGGTTTCATGTTATGCTATCTAGATCATATACAACCCTATTTCCAAAAAAGTTGGGACGCTGCGTAAAATGAAAATAAAAACAGAATGCAATGATGTGCAAATCATTTAAACCCTATATTCAACAGAAAGTAGTACAAAGACCACATATCAAAACGTTGAAACTAAGACATTTTATTGTTTCTTGAAAAATATATGGTCACTTTAATTTGATGCAAGCAACATGTTTCATAAAAGTTGAACAGAGGCAACAAAAGACTGAAAATTTTGTGTAATGCTAAAAAACTAAAAGTGATGGGATATCAGACAACTAATTAGGTCCATTGGCAACAGGTTAGTAACATGATTGGGTATTAAAAGATCATTCCAGAGAGGATGGGTCTGTCAGAAGTGAGGATGGGGAGGGGTTCATCACTCTGAAAGACTGCAGGCAAACAGTGCAACAATTTAAGAATAACGTTTCTCAACGTAAAATTGCAATGAGTTTGGGGATCTCATCATCTATGGTACATACTATGATTAAAAGATTCAGAGAATCTGGAGAAATATCTGTATGCAAGAGACACGATTTTGTAGTGGAAATCACTGCATGGGCTCAGGAATACTTCCATAAACCAATGGCTGTGAACAAAGTTTGTCGCTGCATCCACAAATGCAAGATAAAACTCTACCATGCAAAGTAGAAACCATACATGAACAACATCCAGAAATGCCAGTGCCTTCTCTGGGCCCGAACTTATTTAAGATGGACTGAGGACTCATTAAGATGCACACCGGTCACCCATTGAATACATTTGGTGCATTATGAAACAAAAAATACAATGAAGGAGACCCAAACTGTTGAGCAGCTGAAATAATATATCAAGCAAGAATGGGAATACATTTCAAAACTTTCAAAACTACAGCATTCGTTCTCTTCAGTTCCCAAGTGCTTACAGAGTATTGTTAAAAGAACAGGTGATGCAACACAGTGGTAAACATGGCCCTCTTACAACGTTTTTGAAACATGTTGCTGGCATCAAATTCAAAATGGGCATGTTTTTTTTCCAAAAATAAAATTTCTCAGTTTCAACATTTTGATATGTTGTCTTTGTACTATTTCCAATTAAATATAGGGACAAATGATTTGCATATCATGGCATTCAGATTTTATTTGCATTTTACAGTGTCCCAACCTTTTTTTAGAAACAGGGTTGTACAATGTTATCTCAATGAGCCATCTTCAGGCTGAATCCTCCCACTGACACAAATTAGACTAAGAGCTCTGCTATTGATGTGTCACAAAAAGGCATTTCATTTGACCTGTTGGCCTTGAACATGTGGTATTCCGGTGTCCTCTCATACCCCTTCAATTTGCTAAAAAATTGTCCTGTTACACATTTTAAACTGTCCAAATTATTCAAATATTCAACCTTGTAACCAAGTCATTAATAGATATGCAAACAATACTTACATTCAGCTATCACATTTTCTGGTAATACTATATACAATGACTTCGGAAAATATTCAGACCCCTTCACTTTTTTCCACATTTTGTTACGTTACAACCTTATCCTGGAATTGATTAAATTATTATTTTTCCTTATTAATCTACACACATTAATACACATTTTTTTCTTGTTATTATATGGTACTGTGTGTAAATTGAGGACTATAAAAATCAATTTAATACATTTTAGAATAGTTGGCACAGGACGTTTTATTTTATTTATTATTTATTTTAACAAAATTTTAAAAAAGCTGTGACAACAATTTCTCTACTCACACAAAACCTTAATGCAATGAATGTGCAAAATATAGTAATTACATTTTACAAGGTTATACACAATAATGTATGACAGGATGTGGCATATGGGCATAATACCATGACTAAGGCCTGTGGTTTTTATTTTTATGTACACATCAGAAATGTTCTGACATGGTTTTGAACATTCCTAAAACATTTGGCAAACATTCCTCAGAGGTCCTGTGCACTATGGATCAGGTTTCTTCAAGGATCTCAGTATTTTGCTCTGTTCATCCTTCCCTCAATCCTTTACCAGTTTCCCAGTTCCCCTCACTGACAAGCACCCCCATAGGAAGATGCCCCCGACCCCATGGGAACTTTCAATATTTCAGCAATTTTGTATAACCTTCCCCAGATCTATGCCTCGATACATATCTATTTCAGAGGTGTACAGAGAGTTCCTTGAAATTCATGGCTTGTTTTTTGTTGTGACATGCACTGTGACGTGTGAGACCTTAGACAGATACACGTTTGCCTTTCAAAATCATGTCCAATCAACAGAATTTACCACAGGTCGACTCCAATCAAGTTCTTGTGACATGTCAAGGATGGTCCAAGGACACAGGATGAAACTAAGCTAAAGCTGCAGTGCCATGGAAAATGGTTGGACAACGTATGTACATAAGATTTTCATTTTCAGTAAATTCGCACACATTTTCAAAAATGTGCTTTCACGTTGTCATAGTGTAGATTGATGTAAAAAAATAGCCTAAATAAATAATCAATTGCAAAATTAAATGTCTATAAAGGTAATGTTACGGAAGTACACACCGACACGTCAGGTAATGTTATGGAAGTACACACCGACACGTCAGGTAACGTTACGGAAGTACACACATTGACAGATGACACGTCAGGTGGCATTACTGAAGCACACACCTTTGAATGGGCCATCTATATATTTGTAAAAATATATACTCATTTAAATGAATATTCTCATTTTTTCCCACAAACGAGCTTGTTCATTTGAATCACAGACAACAGTGAATTTGGTTTGGAGCTAATGACTGATCGTATACAGCATGTAGACTGCTGAAACGTGTCAACCGAAAACAGCAGAGGGAGCGATTCTTAACACTTAGAAAATAATCATATATTTTGTGCTGTTAAATAACACTGATTAACAGTGTCATAGTGATAGCAAGAGGAAGATGGCAGGAAGAAAAACAAATAGATGGTAAACTGTCGATTTATGTGTCTTAAAGGTTTTTAAACCTCTTAAGGCATTATAAAAGAAGATGGCCTAAATTAATTAGACTGGTTCAGTAAGCAGGATATGGTTGTGGTTCTGGTTAGAGAATCACAGGGAGGCAGATTATCCTTTGACAGATGATTTTTCCTCAATCCAATTGAGTATCCAGCTTTAAACTGTACTGTGTATTTTAAGTGTCATTCTGAAGTAGCTGTGCTCCTGATATATGTTTTGCGTTCATGCATGGGAAATTACCTAAAACAAAAAGACTTGAGCTAGATGTTTGAACTCCACTCTCTTTGTGAGCTATTAACTTGCTCTCACACAACGCCAAGAGCCTAGGGTGACGTCACTAACTAGTGGACTTTCTCACAGGCATGTATGTCTCCCACAGGAACTGCCTCACTTGTCTTTAATAATTACGTAACTCAATCAACACTTGGTCTGCGCAGAACCAAGGTGAAATCTGTTTTATATTCGAGATTCAACAGACATCCACATTCGTACCTCCATTCAAGCGCCCTTCCACATTTAGGGACCGTGGTAAAAGAGTAAACCAGGTATTTGCTAAAATACCAGCAGACGATTATAGTAATATTGATTACTGTCATCAACATCAATCCACTTGCTAAATACTATATCACATTTTATATAGTCAAAGAGGTCTTTACTGATTTATTAATAAACAATAAATCAATGGAAACATTTAATCATAAATATATTTTTCAATTATGGTCATAGAAACATGAGACCTCATGCATATTATTCTAAAAATAGCTGGCCTACTTGTTCAACCTTTGTTTTGGTGAAAAAACTATTTATTGATTTTTTATTAATCAATAACACTAATTTAAATATGTATCTTCAATATATTTTTCAATTACGGTCATAGAAAATTCAACTTCATGCATATTATTCTAAAAATAGTTGGCCTAGTTGTTCAACCTTTCGGTTAAAAAAGTATTTATGGATTTATTAATAATCAATAACACCCATTTAAATCTATAATTGTCTGCTGACATTTCCGCAAGTAATTGGTTTACTCTTTTACCATGGTCCCTAAATGTGGAAGGGAGTCTGGATGGAGGTACGAATGTGAATGTTTGTTGAATTTCGAATATAAAACTGATTTTCATCTACTTCACCTCAAATCTTACAAAAGGCTGTCAAGGAAAAAAAAAATAGGATCTGTACTCCAATGTTACATTTCAGGATTGCCTTGTTCCTCCCCCAATTGGTACCAGAGCTGTGAAACGGTGTCAGAATAGCCTATAATTCCAACACTATTCTGCAAGGGGATAAAAATGTATTTATCAATAAGGTACCCAGTCTATTATAGTGTTGGGAACATTTTCTATTCATATGACTAAATGCAGACAAAGTGTTGACTGAGTTTTTCGATTTTTCTTCTTAACAACTTCCTCTTGCCATCAAGAATGTTATTTATAATCAGTGTTATTTAACAGCAAAAATATATGATTATTGTCTAAGTGTTAAAAACCGCTCCCTCTGCTGTTTTTGGGCATGTTTCAGCAGTCTACATCTAGCATAATTAAGTTATCGGTAGACTGAATTGGCTTGTTCATACTTAAACCATGTTGCCACATGGAATAAACGTTTCAACCCAATAGAACCTGTGATTACGGGAAAAAAAAACTATGGGAAACCGGATAATTTCATTATGGGTTCTCCGGTAGGAGAAACCCTATTGTTACTGTTAGTTTTATTATTATTATTCTCGGCGCCTAAAATGCTTAATAACTCAAAAAGTCCATGGTAAACAATGCTATAAACTTACATACTGTTAAAATAGTCCACGTGTAACAACCATACAGACCCCTGCCCCGATTCTTCCACCAGGGGTGCTATAGTACACGATTCAATTTGCTAATTTCAAAATGATGCCATTTCCAACCCTTTTGTCCTACAGTCTGATTTTTTTTATACCTGCCTCATTTCTCATGAAGAGCAAAACAGCCTCAAGAACCCATAAAGTCCGCCATGATGGATTTTTCTGTACAATGAAAATTTGTCCAAAACTACAAAAATCTTCTCTTAAACCGTAAATCCAGTTGACTTGTCCTTTGGCATACAGGTGTCTTATCCATGCCTCCTTTAAATCTTTTCAGGAATAAGAGATATCTTGCAAAATGGCGGACACAATGACTGACTACTGTACAATATATGTATGCACAATGTGCATGTGTGCAATTCTTTATTGGAACAATAACCTATGCACTTCATATTCATTATGCATCCAGGTACCACCCCCATATAAGACCATGTGCATTTGTTAGTTGATATCTCAAAAGACATAAAAATGGCAGCTGACAGAATTCTTTCCATTTTCAACACAAGCTAATGCTAAAAAATGCCTTTAAAACTATTTTTCTCCTGAACCGTACATCAGATTTTCCTTTTTACCCATGCTAATTAGCGTAGTTAGTATTAATTAATTATTAGGCTGTATCTTTGAAACCGTTCGAGCTACAGACAGAAAATCAACTCTGTTTCACCAGTTTAGCTAATCCTATTTCAAATTATGAAATGTTTATCGATTTCACGTATACTAATTAGCGTTAATTAACTATTAGGCTGTATCTTTTGATTACAGGCCTGGACTGGTAATCTGGCATACCGGGCAAATACCCGGTGGGCTGAGGCAATTTTGGGGCCGGTACAACTTGAAAAAAACAAACATTTTTTGTCAATGACCGGCCCATAAAGCAGAGACAGTGGCCCATTGGCTCATTCTCTATACTGACACTGGGTTGGCTCAATCACATCTCTTACTAGGTTCCACCCCTCCTCTACTGTCAACTGTTTCTCGTGCGGTGGCTCAGAGCCAAAAATCTGTGGATGAGGGTGTCGAAATGGACTAACAAAAGCGCTAGGACAAGGGGTTATGGAGAAGTTGCGGGCCAAAAGAAGTAAATCTCTACAGGCGGATGGAGCAGGTGAGTGACAAGGAAGCTGAGCGTGACAGGGCCGAGGGACAGAATGAGCAGGAGCAGAGTAGTTGAAGCTGTACAGTAAGCATGGAGTAGTTTCATGATTAACAGGGAGAGACTCGCAGGGAGGGGGCAGCAGGAGGAGGTGGTGTGTGTGTTGCAATGATGGCGATGATTAAATAAATTAATGTAGATGGTAATAAGATAATATAATTGGCGTGGCTATCATAAAGTGAAAATAGTGCTGGTGGTCACTCAGTCAATTTCAAATAGCGCAGCATAAACTATTTGGCACTGCTTTTGTAGCTAGCATAGTTCCCTTATGCAGTCGCATCTTCAGCTGACTATTCTGACGTTAAGCTTTTCCAGCCGGAGCCTTCTAATTTCAGAATCCTAATTCCGATGGTATTTCTCTTATTATCGCTGCTGTCAAATCATATATTTAAAACTGAAAACTGACATAAATACTAGACAACATTAGCTACAAACTGAAATAGTTAGTTAGGTCATAATCAGTGGGAACATTTTTTTTTGTATGCCTAATGTGATGGAGCAAAATCCCCATTTTCCTGTGGCAATTTTAGACCACGGTCAGAAGAATGGATCTGGAGTCCTACTTTCGCAGATTTGATGTACAAACAGTCAATCATTTGAGGAAAGGAAGATGTAAAATTGCTTATTACAATGTTTTTCTTATTGGGTCACTTGATACATTTTAACAAAATAATAATCTATGTTTTCAGCGCTGAATAATTACCAGCTTGACGTTTGCTAAGTTAGCTTGACCGAAGCTATTTGACCTGCCTTAACTAGCTACCCACCTAGTTTCTGAATTAATATGTGAGTTCTCTATATATGACGATGTCAATTAGCTACATTTGTTTGTGCACAGCAATGGGTTGATAACAGCTAAGTTAAGTTTGTCACCACTATTAAGCAAGTAAATACACAAAATGTAGCTACAAGGTAAAAACTGAGCCAGAAATTTGGGAGATAATTTACTTTCTGTTTCACAGTGCTGGCTTGCTAGTAAATGTTACAGCAAACGTTTTGCATTTATATAATTTATTAAATGAGGTGTACATCATGTGTTTTGTCTCTATGATGTAAATATACTTTTAGAAAAAGCAAGTCTGATTATACCTAACTAACTACCATCAATGTAAAACAAATCTACAAACTAGGCAGCATTTGCAGTCATCTTCAGCCTGACGTGGTTTTCTATCCTGGAATATATATTTCTAAGTACTACAGTATGGCTTTGTTACTGCACTTGGATAGCTTATTCATTACTAAATCCAAATTGTGCCTATAAGGATGTCATTATGTTTTTGTCCACTACTGTATCACTTTCCCTGATGCTTGTGTAATAGACGAGCCTATCTAGACACAAGCAACATGTGAAATTTTGTTATTGTAATTCTGTAATTGTATGCAACTGATTACAGTATTTTGTTATATATTTTGTATATGTAGGTAGAGATGGATGGAGAGGAAGGTGTTGACGCTTGCTTACTGGTGTATGCAGAGGAAGAGTTCACTGACATCTCTGGTAAAGTCCAGCTCATAGCAGATTAGGATGTCTTGAAATGGAACCATAAAGCTACTGGCTGATTTGTACTGTTAGGCCTATATTATGTATTTCATTGTCTTTCTGTCTCTTGTTCACCTGGACCGTGTGATGTACAGTCCACTCTTGTGCTTTATGGTATGCCAAGTGATGGCTGTCCATCTGTCTTCTTCCACTCCCAGTTATCATGTCTGTCTCGCCTTCTCTCTCTCTCTCTCTTAAAGGTTGCCCTCATTTGTTTGAAAAAGTCTCAGCTTTTAAATTTTCTAGACGATACTATAACCACCTGAATCTATAATCTCTCTCTCTCTCTCTCTCTCTCCTTTATTAGCATGACAGTTATTACAACTGTATTGCCAAAGCTAGGGGTACAGTAACAACAGGAGACTACACAGTAACAGCACCATTCAAAGTGACATCAAGAACAACAATAACCAGCATTGTCAGAAATATTCAGCAATAACAAAATGCTCACCTTTCTGTCTCTCTGTCTCTGTCTCTCATTGTTGTTGAGGGTGTTCAGAGGGCCATGCAGCCTTCAAGTAAGTATATAATACATGCAACTTTCTCTCGCTGTGTCGCAAACCACTACACCATAGAGCTCTACGTTTGACAGGTGTCAGTATAGCCACTCACTCACTCAGTAAGAGACATTCGCTCTTCTTAGCCGGCTCCGCTTACGCAGTCTGGCAAAAATTGAAATGATACTTTGACTTCTAGCAGAGCATTTTCTTTGAAAATTCTACTTGAGTGTGGAGATCGTGTAGGCCCTACTCCACTGTCAACTCTGATCACCAGGGAGTCAGTCAAGAGCAAGTGAGTACACTGGTCCACTTGCACTGGTACACTTGTCCACGGCACTTACTACTCAGCTTTGTAGTGGTTTGGGGGAATAATGCAGTAGGTACGTATATTTAAGGGGACTGTGTGGATGGTGTACTGGTGGGTAATGTCTGACCGATTCTGGTGGGCCGGTCTGGGCCAAAATGCCAGAGGAGATTTTTGGTCCCAGTCCAGCTACAGACACGAAACCAACTTTGTTGTCCATGTCTAGGCTATCCCCAGTTCATATGATGAAACGTTTGATGATTTTATTATGCTAATTAGCATAAATAGTGTTAATAAACTATTAGGCTGTATCTTTTGAACCGTTCGAGCTACAGACACAAAACTAACTTTGTTTCACCAGTTTGGGCTATCCCTACTTCAAATTAGAAAACGTTCATCGATTATCTGTATGCTAATTAGCTTAATTAGTGTTAATTAACTACTAGGCTATATCTTTTTAACCGTTCGAGCTACAGACACGTAACCAACTTTGTTTTACATGTTTAGGCTATCCCCAATTCATATGGTGAAACGTTTTCGATTTTACGTATGCTAATTAGCGTAAATAGCGTTAATTAACTATTAGGCTGTATCTTTTGAAACGTTCGTACCACAGACACGAAACCAAATGTTTCACACGTCTAAGCAATCCCCACTGCAAATTTTACATAACCAACTATTAGGCTGTATATTTTGAACCGTTTGAGCTACAGACGCGACACCTGTGGTTGGTAACACTTATGAACTTTAACTATGCATGTATGCTAATTTATGCTAATTACCCTCACCAACAGTATCTCTTGAACCTAAATAAATACAGACTCCAAACTTTGATAGGTAAACACTATTTTGAACCATAAATACTTTTTTAAACAGCTATTAAATTAGATTCAACTCTGTCATTGAACAATACAACAAAATGCAGTTTGCCTCTAACTAGAAGTGCAAATAGAGAAGGGCAGAAAAAGAATTAAGTATATATATGTACAAGTGAAATGCATGGATGTGCAATTAATGCAAATGCAATTCTAAATGTGCTGTGGAATATTTACAAATTTACATGAAATGTACAAGTATTAAGTATATTGTATGTACAAGTGGGATAAATAGTTGTGCGAGTACAAGTGGAAATTCTCAATGGCATACTGAATTTGCATTCGAGGCAAATTGAAAGAGTAGGGTAGCTAGCAAGCACACCACATTTTCTTCAGGAAATGTACTGCTAGTTTCATATTGCCTTTTTATTCAGTTTGTTTGCCAACGTCTTTTGCTTAATTACTTACATCCACTTATGTTACCATTTGGGGGTTACTCTGCAGATGCCCTGTTTTTTCTTCCTGTTATTTATTTTTTTTGCCCTTAGTTTTTGCACTGACTTCTCAATTCCAATTTACTTCTTACACTATTCCCTGTTTGTTTTTTGAACTACTTCTTTATGGTGTGTAGTATATTTATATTCCTGTTGTTTTTATTTGGTTTCATCCAATGATTTTTTAGTCTTTTTCATACAGTTTTTACTGTGTTCTACTTCCTGTTGTTTTTATTCTGTTTCATACAAATATTTCTACTCTTTTTTTGTACAGTTTCTAAAGTGTTCTACTTCCTGTTGTTTTTATTATTTCATTGTTTAGTAAATATCTGCTTCCCTCTATGCTCATTGTCCTTTGCCTCATACATCTCCCCATATAGTGTGATCCGGAGGAATATGTTGAAGGATGACATTATGTTGTCAATAATATGTTCTTCAATGTATATCTGACACAGTCTCTTTCTGTTACTGCACCCCACCAGACCATTTTCCTATACTCACCATATTGGAGGACCCCGTCCATTGTTGCTATGCAACTATATTTCATTTTGAGTTTTGTCAAACAATCAATCATACAATATATAACAATATAATATCAATCTGCTATAGGCCAACGATCAGTCAGTAGCTCATAATTAAATTCAAATAAACTCATTAGTGGGAAAAAGATTGAGAAGATTTATTTAAAGAGTATATATTTGTACAAATATATAGATGGCCCATTCAAATGTGTGTGCTTCGATAATGCCACCTGACGTGTAGTCTGCCAAAGTGCGTACTTCCATAACATTACCTGACGTGTAGTGTGCCAAAGTGCGTACTTCCATAACATTACCTGATGTATCATTTGCCAAAGTGTGTAGTTCCATAACGTTACCTGACATGTCGTCTACCAAAGTGTGTACTTCCATAACATCAATGACAATGCAATTAGAACCCCATGATGTTTTTCTCCACACGTTAATATCAGGTTGTGAACAGATCCACTGCAAATCCAGCTTCATATTGAAAATTAAGCTTGCCAAAAAGTCTGTCTCTGGCAATGACACCTAAACCAGCTGGTATATCGCTTAAAAAAATACCTGCATAAGTCTGTACAGTGGATATAAAAAGTCTTAACACCCCTGTTAAAATGCCAGGTTCTTGTGATGTAAAAGAATGAGACAAAGATAAATCATGTCAGAACTTTTTCCACCTTTAATGTGACCTATAACGTGAACAATTCAATTGAAAAACAAACTGAAATCTTTGAGGGGGAAAAATAAAAAATAAAAAACCTCAGAATAACCTGGTTGCATAAGTGTACACACCCTTAAACTAATACTTTGGTGAAGCACCTTTTGATTTTATTACAGTACTCAGTCTTTTTGGGTAGGAGTCTATTAGCATGGCACATCTTGACGTGGCAATATTTGCCCACTCTTCTTTGCAAAAGCGCTCCAAATCTGTCAGATTGCGAGGACATCTCCTGTGCACAGCTCTCTTCAGATCACCCCACAGATATTCAATTAGATTCAGGTCTGGGCTCTTACTGGGCCATTCCAAAACTTTAATCTTCTTCTGGTGACGCCATGCTTTTGTAGATTTGGATGTGTGCTTTGGGTCGTTGTCGTGCTGAAAGGTGAACTTCCACTTCATCTTCAGCTTTCTAACGGACGCCTGAAGGTTTTGTGCCAAAATTGCCTGGTATTTGGAACTGTTCATAATTCCCTCCACCCTGACTAAGGCCCCGGTTCCAGCTGAAGAAAAACAGCCCCAAAGCATGATGCTGCCACTACCATGCTTCACTGTGGGTATGGTGTTCTTTTAGTGATGTGCAGTGTTGTTTTTGCGCCAAACATACCTTTTGGAATAAAAAGTTCAACCTTGGTTTCATCAGACCATAACACATTTTCCCACGTGCTTTTGGGGGACTTGATGTTTGTTTTTGCAAACTTCAGCCGGGCATGGATGTTTTTCTTTGTAAGAAAAGGCTTCCGTCTTGCCACCCCACCCCATAGCCCATTCATATGAAGAATATGGGAGATTGTTGTCACATGTAGCACACAGCCAGTACTTGCCAGAAATTCCTGCAGTTCCTTTAATGTTGCTGTATGCCTCTTGGAAGCCTCCCTGACCAGTTTTCTTCTCGTCTTTTCATCAATTTTTGAGGGACGTCCAGTTCTTGGTAATGTCTCTGTTGTGCCATATTTTCTCCACTTGATGATGACTGTCTTCATTGTGTTCCACGGTATATCTAATGCTTTGGAAATTCTTTTGTACCCTTCTCCTGACTGCTATCTTTCAACAATGAGATCCCTCTGATGCTTTGGAAGCTCTCTGCGGACCATGGCTTTTGCTCTGAGATACAACTAAGAAAATGTCAGGAAAATCCTACTAGAACAGCTAAACTTTATTTGTGATTAATCAGAGTCACTTTAAATGATGGCAGGTGTGTAATGATTTCTATTTAACATGAGTTTGAATGTGATTGGTTAATTCTGAACACAGCCACATCCCCAGTTATAAGAGGGTGTGCACACTTATGCAACCAGGTTATTGTAAGGTTTTTATTTTTCATTTTTCCCCCTCGAATATTTCAGTTTGTTTTTCAATTGAATTGTTCACATTATAGGTCACATTAAAGGTGGAAAAAGTTCTGACATGATTTATCTTTGCCTCATTCTTTTACATCACAAAGACCTGGCATTTTAACAGGGGTGTGTAGACTTTTTATATCCACTGTATATATTATAGTTTCTACATTCCTCTCTCCATAACGCAAGCAAATTGCTGTTGACAACTTACGCACGTTTTCGGTATTTCCAATGTTCAGCACTACAACAAGCCCAGGTTTCTTTCAGTAAGTTTTTCAGTGAGGGTGATTAGCACCAACCTACCTGGACACAGTGACGAGGGTGGGCTTGGGCAGCGCCTGCAAGATGAGCTCCACAGCCAGGATCAGTCTCTTGATCTCATCCTCACTACTGACATGGTGGGGCAGCTCAGAGTAGTCACAGGTCAACCCCGCCTGGTGAACCTTCACCATCATCATCATCATCATCATCATTATTACAAGGGAGAGGAAGGGAGAGAAATTCACTGGTCAGACCTGGTGCACCTTCATCATCATCGCTGCCACCCCTATTAGATGAAGAGGCACCAGGAAGGAAGACAATCCTATGAGCCATTCACATAATGAATTATTATTTTTTCCCTAATGGCGCCTTTCAGATTAAAAGGTTGGAAAGCGTCAGCTAGCAAAAAAGCTATAATTAGAAACAGAACTTTATCATCATTAGTGCCACATGATGGTCTGCCTTGTTGCATTTTTCTTCCCTTAACTTGAAATAAATGTAATTAGCAAATGTAGACGGAGTAAGAAACACAAGTGTTGGTGACAACATCAGTGAAAGAATACATTTGTTTACCATTTCGTAGTCGGGGGACTCGTTACGAGTCTGCAGGCTGGCCACTAGTTTGACCAGAGATTTCATTCTGTAAAAATAACAACAGAGATATGAAGTTTTGCTTTTCACCTCCACTACTGTACCATCCCTGTATCTCTTCATGTAAATGACAGCCTTATCTAATTTAGTCAGATAACTGAAAGATGCGATTAACTCCAGGAAAACTTGGATTACACCTAAAAGGTATACAATCTGTAAATAGGAGGTAAAGAGATATTGAGCTATGAGGAATCTAACAACCCTACGTAAATCTTAGCCTAATTTAATCTCTCCCCAGTTCACCTCACTAGCCAGTGCTGAAAGGTTGGTTCTGAGTGAAAAAAAGGTTCTGCCTGGGAATTCGGCCTGGCAGCTAGCACAAATTTAGCCAAGATTGGCAACAAAGTTACTGAAAGGCAGGTAGAGATTGAAAGTACCCAGGGTTGGCAGCCCATCGCCTGACTGTCTCCTCGCTATCGTCCTCCACCAGGTCTGCAAATGCTGCCTCCAGATCCTCCAACTGCCGGATTCGTCTCTCCACACACTCAGTCAGTTCCTCCTGAAAATCAACACATAGCATGTGGTGTTTCCATTGGCTTCGGCAGGACACACCTAAAAGCATACATGCAACTTTTGGAAAATAGTGTTTTATCTTACCTCATTAAGGTCTTCACCAGGTTTCCTAAAGTTGTATAGCTCCTGTAGAATAGTGTACTCCTCCTATGGTATTGAGGACACGGAGTAAGATATGAGATGCCAAGGAGATCCTTAAGCCTGAATATTATCCAACACTTTTGCAGACTCTAATTAAAGATATCATTTACTCAAAATTTAATTTTTGTATGTTGTTTGTTACTCCAATAATAATATATTTTCCCAAAAACGCATGTGCATGGCAGCAGTCAAGGTTTCAAGCACTTCCATAAAGAGAAATAAATAAATATTAAATAAAATAAATTATAATAATTAAACTTATCTGTCAGTAACACATCCCTTTAATTAGAATCTGCAAAAGTGTTGGAAAATATTAGAAATATAATTTTGAGTTATCTGCTACATTGTTTTTTTTGTTTTTTAAAAGGCTAAACCTCTGGTTTCATAAATATGCAGATAATTGCATTTACCTGGGTATACAACTCCTTGAAGGGATTCTTACAAGAGAAAAAATCAAGATCAATATCAAGTATATATGGATCAGTTGTCTTTATAACAGAGAGAAGGCTGTGCACAGCGTGGTATGTTGAGCCCTCATGATTGCCAGTTTTTGAACAAGGCTGTTTGCGTGACTCCTTATCCTCTTTGCTGTTTCCATTGTTTCGGCTTTCTGCTGTTCTACTGCCACCTGGTGGCTGAACTCTGTCGGTACAGCTACCGGAGCTTCTATCAGGCTGGGACTCTGAAGCAGAGGAGGGTTTAGCATTGGCCATATTCCTAGCTAACTTGCACTCTGTTCTGGGTCTTTTGGCAGGGCTCGTCCCCTCTCTCTCCCGGTCTTCCCTCTGGCAACACTCCAGAGGGTTCACTTGGACAACACTCAGTCCCAAAGGTTTAGGATTCTCCAGCTGATCCTGAGGAACATACAGGCCGTCACTTAAAAAGTAATCGTCCTTACTTGTAACTCTGAAACAAAACAAAAGGAACAATAAGAAACATATTTGTGTCAAGCCATTTCTTCCTGCATTTAGTGGAGAAGCGATAAAAAAAGTAGCGTTGCCTAAGTCGGGTTATTGACCTGATAGTGGTTGTGGAGGAGTCTTTTCCCACAAAAAAGGTGTGCTCTCCTTCCTTGATCTGCTGCGCCCAGTAGGGATGGAGCCATGCCACATGAGACACGTGCCCAGCATAGACCATGGGCATGATCCAGTTCTCGATGCTCAGCTCACTGCAAACAAAAGAAAAATCAATGGTCAATGCTTGCTTTCGTGTACAGTGGGTCTCAGTGTTCACCCACCCCTTGGACTTTTTCACATGTTATTTTGTTACAACATGAAATCAAAATTGATTTAATTAGGGTATTTAGCACTGATGAACAGGAAGATGTCCATTATGTCAAAGTGACAAATAAAACCTATAAAATGATAAATACAAAACAGAAAATTATTGATTGGATATGTATTCATGCCCTTCAGTACTTGGTAGTGACAAATACCATGAGTACCATGAGTATATTCGGATAAGTCTCTAACAGCTTTGCACATCTGGACTCATCTTCGCCCATTCTTATTTCCAAAATTGCTCAAGCTGTGAAGTTAAATGGGGACCAGTGATGAACAGAAATGTTCAACTTTTTCCACACTCTCAGTTGGATTGATGTCCAGGCTTTGACAGGTCCACTCCACAACATGGACCTTTTTGTTTTTAAACTACTCCAGTGTGGCTCTGGCTGTATATTTCGGGTCATTGACCTGCTGGAAGATAAATATTCTCTCATCTTTAGACTCACCTAAACAAGACAGACATCAGGAGATTTCCAGAATTTCTGGATATCAGAATTCACTTTGCAGCATCCATTTTGCAAGCTTTTCAGACTCTGACATGGAGGAGCATCCCCATAGCACGATGCTGCCACCACCATGCTTCCCAGTAGGGATGGTGTTGTCAGGATGTTGTGTGTTGTAAGGCTTGATCAATCGAATTTCACGGCAGAACCAGCAACCATTTATACCGTTTTAATCACATCCTTCATGGCTTTTCAATTTCAGTTTGACTAAAAGCTGCAAGGTATCAAAGACATCAGATTCAAGCTTCATTCATTGTTTTTATATCCTACCCCTGATTGGTGGTTTTAAAGAACATTGGACTTTCTGTGTTGATCAGAGCAAAACCTACTGATTAAATCAATTTTTATTCCACGTAGCAATAGAAAATGTGGTGACGTCCAAGGTGGTTTATACTTCTGAGAGTCACTGCATTTGCATACTGTTAATGGCAGATCCTTTTTTTACCGATATGGGCTGTTCTCTCCGCAACAGCAAGATGTCCCATTTTTTATCATCAGCTTGTCTTGTTTCAACAACTCCCAGCACATATTGGCAAGCCTTTCAGCTTATTTTCAAACTGCTCACTCAACCAGGAACTAGGCCAGAACCAACACGCTTGGAAGAGAGCCCCTCCGGCTAATGACAATAATGGAGCTTACAGACGCCCAACAAGCCACAAGGAGCGGCTACTGCACAACATGACAAGGGATAAAAGACAGAACCATCCCTACACCCTCCACCATACCTGGACGGTGCCTTTTGCAGGACTACCAGCATCATCGGTATGACACGCAGCATAGGAACCTGGTTCGTAACCATGCAGCTGCACTCCGAGTGAGTAACCTTTGCATAATGCAACACTTGGGGAGTCACAGGTCTTCTTTTGTTTAATCAATTTTTGTCTTTACTACAGGTTACCTGGTTAGGTAATTTTAGCTAACATAGACTGAAATAATATAAAAAATATGGGATGATGACATGACTGTTTATGTCCCGGTTTGACTGAACAATATTGTATAGATTAGTTCCCTCTAGTTACCAGTAACCCCACCTGAGCAATGCATCCTTGTCAAACACAGTGTCTGCAGGCATATTGACAGGAATGAGGAGGTCTGGGTGGGAATCCAGGTGGACCATCTTGATGTCATTCAGTGGCACATGCCTAGATGCAATAGCCCGATATATATGACTCACCACCTGAGGGACACAATGCAACATCAACGTTATGTACAGCACTAAAATGGTTTGCTGTGGTCTATGTCAATCAAGACGGAGCGCGTGTTATAAGTGTTACCCATCTTGCTCAGGGTGCTTGAGAGCTACTGCGTGGGCCGGATTTTGCTTCAGCCCAGCTTTAACCTACATCGACAATCCTGGTTGCTCAGAGGCAGAAAGGTCCGGAGACGGGACAGTCAAAATAAAACAAGCTTATCTCTGTAATGTAGCTAGCTAGCCAACTTGCCACGTTCCTGTAATGTTATCTCTTAGTGTTACCCATCGAATATGCTATTTTTAGGGATACATGAGAAATTGGGGTAGACCAACACTGTAAAGGATGCCAGTGGAACCCTGCAACTAGATAGCAAGCTTGTGGTTACTGTAAGCTAGCTAATACAAACTATCGTTCAATAGCCGAGCAAAATGTTCTTACGTCACAGTGGTCTTCTACAATCCATACGGGCAAATTTGCATATACTCTCTTCGATGGTAGTGAATTCATTTTTCTGTCCGTTTATGGGTTTACCCAGGTAGCTAGTAACTGACAACTATTATAATATGAGAGCTCATTCAGATTCACATGCAACATCTAGGTAAAAACAAACCCCAAAACACTACCTCCCCTCTCTCCCATAATGCAATATGTCTGACTTTCTATTGGCTAGAATTTAATCCGTCTTGCCATTGGTGAAATTGAGTCTACGTCTCTTCCACACCTACTGAAATCAGTAGAATAGTTGGACTTAAAATAAATAAAAGTGTATTGGTAAAATAAATCCTAGATTATATTTTACACTTCATTAACAAAAATTTGGGTGCCAACGTGTCAGCCTTAAGTACTAATAGGATTCTATCTGAAAGATTGTAATCCTTTGGTAAGGTTCATTCTGCCCTATCTAGTGTTGATCAGCATGGTCAACTTTTAGCTGGTGTCTTCAGGTTTTGATTTGCACTGACATGTTTTGGATATTCTTCACATTGATATTTGCTGGAGGTCCTCAGAATAATAGTATCTGCATACTTAGAGATCAGAGAGACAGAGGCCTTGTCTTCTCTGATGGAACCGTTTTTCTGCTTGCTTTGATGCAAAGCAAAATCTTTTATACATATTTTATGATCTGCCAGAATGACTCAGCTGATGTTTAGTCTAAAGATGTCACTGCAAGCCTACTCCCACGTACTCTCTGATAAAGAATGCTGCAATTGCACAGATCTATTCTCCTTAGGCTTTGAAACAACTGTCTTTTTCCTAACTCTACTACGATCAGATTTCCATTATATAAATTTCTTACTTTAAAACTGTGATGAGATTTTATTTTACATCATGTCTGCATAGGTTACACCAAAATAATGGTTTGAATTATCCTTTAAAATCTAAATATATTTCTATTAGCCAGCATTAACCTTTGGGATATTTGCAATTGGATCAACCTTTTTATGAAATGCAGTCCACTAAACCCCCTATACTTTTTATGCGTCTCCATCATTTTAAGGTCACGTCTTTCATTTTTATACAATGAGCATATCCCTTAATTTATTAAATAAAACAAATCATTGTAAACATATAAACAACTCATACACGGTGAGCTGGTTCTCCTTGTTTTGTACATTTTCTGGTGTTTTTTTCATACTTAATGGAGTCCCTTTTTAACCTCTCGAGATGGGAAAACAAGTTTTTTTTTAGAGAAATTAAACATATGCTCTTTATGACAGAATGTTTAAATTAGGTCAAATCAGAAGTTTTCTGTTGACCAAGTTACACTTATCAAAAGGCACTGAGTTTGTAGAACGACCTAGTTACTGTATGTTACTCATCCCTCCAGCTTTTACACTCTGCCTGTCAAAGAGGTGTCTGGCTCAGAGCTCACATCAGAAACCGCAAGTCTGAGTTTCAAAGCTCTGCCCTGAGTTTAAGGTGCTGCAGAGTAATCTTTTGTTGAATTATTCTTCATGTAAGATGCCTTCCACACCCTCTGTGTGAAACTTTTTAGAAAAGTCCACCAGAAGGTGAGACAGGAATGTTAGAAAGAAACTTGAGTACAGTGTTATTCACACTGTAAGCTGTCCACGTGCTCCCTGCCTCCTCAGTTTGCGATTCCACTCAGTGCTCCTCAGGACATACCAACCAATCTCATTTGGAATATTTGTTCGGATTCTGGCAGGGTCTTGATAAATAAATGATACCTGTCTGATGGATTTCTATCTTCTTCTCCATCCCTTTCCCCTTCACCCTATCTGTGTCTGCCTCCCTGTGCAGCGTGCACACTCTCACTGTATTTTCTTCTGTACTACAGTATGTGATTCAGATTTCAATCCCTCTCTCTAACTCATTACTGGGGCTTGAGTAGCAAGAGGTTCCAGGTTCAATCTGCCACATAATTGTGTATTATTATTATTTGGACAGCAACTCGTCCCACAGCTTTTAAACTAGATATACTGTTTGAACTTTACAACTCACAGAATGGTCTAGAATAGTGTGTGTCTATTCAATCTATATATTTTGTGCTTTTTAAAATATTTAACTTTTATTACAGTTTTAAAACATCCATTGACCTGAATGGGATTTCTGTAATGGGAATTCCTCATTGGCTTTAAAGGGATAATAACAGTTTCTCTTTCTCTTTAACTATTCAGGCAAAAAAGGCAAAAAAATAGTTTCACGTGTTTTCTTCTATAACCATCTTAATTTGCATGTATTTGCATAATTAACATTCATTCACCCTAAAATGCCATCTTTTGAACCCTGAACTTAAAATTCAAAGGAAAGCAAGCCCCAGTTACTTTTGTTATGAAGTTCAAATTTAATTGCCTTAATAATTATCATTTTATTCTTTATATATTTAGAAGTCCAAAGCGCTACACGTTCCTGCCGTCTCATCTCAGTGATGTATTCATCATTACCCTCCTGGTGTTCTTTTATTGTCCCCTCTCTCAAAGTTCTAAATGGAACAACTTAGCTAGTGTTTTGTATGGCTTATATGGCTCATCCCACACAGCCATGGCTTTCCCATCCAGTGCATCTGTCACATGGCCCTGGGCCCTTTGACTGGCTGATTTACTGCTTCAAAGCCCAGTCCGCTGGAGGTGAGTGGGTGGCTGGGTAAGTGGAAGCTGCCTGCTTCTTTCTACCCATCAAGGATGAGGAAGTGGTGGGGGTAGACTAACTTAACAAGAAGGACTGATTTGATTTGCCTGAAATTCCATCCACTCCGATCAGTGCCTCCTGGCTCTCTCTCAAGTTTCCCTCTCTCTTTTACCTCTACAACCACCCTCTCAGATTTCCCCTATATTTTATTCTCTCTTTTGCCATGATTCTCTCTAAGTGCTCAGTCGGACCCAGTTATACAGTTATGCAAACATATTCAATCTGATGTCAAAATGTCTAGTACAGGAAACCCTCATTCTTTTTTTTTCTGGTAGAGACTCTTACATGCCTTAAGTCTGTTCTTATTCAGACGTTAAGAACTACTCAGTGGATTTTGACAGATCTTCAAATCATTGTTGAACTTTGCAACCCTGTTCTTTGCCAGAGAGGGTTTTATTTTTAGTATATAGGAATCACACATTTTGTAGCTTACCTGAACAAACCTTGCAGGCGTCATGGGCCAATGTTAGCTCTATATTATGTAGGCACACACTTATTGTGTAATTACTGTGATTTCAACAAGAAAAACATTATTATTTACCCAGTGACCATGCAAATGATACGTTTCCTAGCCAACTACTGTTACATATATTTTCAGATTTAAACATATGCACATATGCAAGTATGTCCTAATTAGGTCTACAGAATGTCCTCTTACAGTCCTAAATAAGGTGATCTCATTCCTTAATGCACCAGCAGAGAGCGCTCTTTATCACCAAATCTCACACGCCGGGCAGAAATAAGCCCTTTTTATGCAAGGAAATTAGTACCCAAAAGCAAGGTAATGCTGCATAGAACTCAGGTTTTAACAATCTTCTAGAGTTCTAGCTTGTATGATGTATTTTCTTTATTATTTAACCTGCTGAATCGGGCCAAGCCAGCGTCTTGTTGGCCAGGATGGTGAAGAGATGTGTGTGTTCTACATTCCAGTCAGGTTTACTCCAGGATTATTATTGGTGCTTTGCTTCCTCGTGTGGGCTTCGTGTGGCCTTTCCCCTGTACCGTGGTCATTCTTGTGACAACTTACCAAGGCACAGCATGATCAAGAACATCAACCCATTCAATACGATTAGCCAGATGATATGTTTCTTTATCAGTTTGAATGCTTTTTAATGGGTTTCCATAATCGTACGTTGGTGATATTGTTTCAGACGACTTTGTTGTTCAGATTTCAATATGACATTACCAGATACTGCTATAGAGGTAGCCAGGTCAGATTATCCATCTGAAACTTCTGCTCACTCGCTCTTTCAGTATTTGTAAATGACATTTTCACAAGACACTTTTTGGGGATGGAATCTGTAGACCTCAGTACTTAAAGGCCCACGCCACCCATGTAGATGAATATTTTTTAGCAGATATATGGCGTCCTGTCGCAGCAATTTCAGCAATATCTGGATACTTTGTGCTGGACCTTTCATCTTAAATGATGCCCACTTGCCGTCAAGTAGGTTAAGTCATACATTTTAAGTTATTTTTGCCCAATGTTAGGCTTTTAATCAGTTAATACTTTGTGCTAGTCTGAAGGCTGGAATCTGGTCAGTGATGAGCCCTGACAATCTTTACAAGTGGATATCCCATGTTTTCATGTTGAGATGTCATCCACTGCATGCCATGCATGTTTGCATACAACAAACACATTTCTGTTGAATCGAAACCAATCAACTCTGTATATTTATGGGACTAGGATATGTTTTTTTTCCTACAAACCTCGTGTTTGGAGTCTTAAGTGGGCCAAAGCTTGTTCACTGGTTTCAGTTATCTGAAAAGTTTCGGAGTTCTCTTCTCAGTGCTACATTTCTTGGATGGTTGAACCCTTTTCATCACGGTGTGATGGGATGTTTTGTTACATATTCAGTTCCACGGATGCCCTTTCATCACCCAAGCCAACCAACCAGACACGCAGGCAGGACGCTGCAGAAGCTCTGATGCGTCTTATCTCTGCCTTCAGGTTTCATGAATAATAAACAGACACAGAACTCTGGAGCTAGCTGGAGGACATGGTCAGAATGGGGCTCCGTCCGGAAGCACAGACCCCTGTCCCACTCAGCTTTCTGGATCACTGACATGGAAATAGATGGGCTGTTGTGATTTTTTGATATTCCAGCCCTCTGTGGCATTTTGGTCATCGCTCTCCTCCCTCAGGTTAAAGTGTCTCATAAACCATTGGTAATCCATCTCTCAATCTTCATTTCCCACAGCCTGGAGTTTGATAAGACAATGGACTTTTAAAAAGGTGCCATGAACTATCAATTGTTTATGATAATGACGGCCATGGTGCGGTCCGAATAAGAATACAAACCCATCTTTGGATCTGGTCAGGTTCATCTCTGGTGACAGTTGTCCACTAAAAGGCGTCAGAAAACAAAAAACACAACTCACTGATTGATGGGATTATAGTTGATATGACCTTTGACTGTGCTAGGACCCAGGCTTGCTAGACAAGAGAAGGAGCCCCTCCATTCTACAACCCTAGTGATGGTCTTACAAATACCAGACAAGGGATATTTTTGAAACATTAGGTTTATAATGAATGTCTTAGGGAGGTGTTAGACTATATATATTCCAGCATTGCAGCTACAAATTCGAGCTAGCGGTGACTAAGTGCGCAGTGGCTGTTTTTAGAAATCCAAACTATATAGAAAACAGTTCATAATGGTACATATAATACTTAAAGAGTGACGACCCATAAATATAATAAATGTAAAATATTTAACTTCTCCTTTAACATTTAATTTCAGGAAGTAGTCTGTGTCCTCATCATCCGTACAGTCTCAGCACCTTTCCTACTGAAGGGTATAATTCAGAGTGGCAAATCTAAATGTGAGACAGTGTTCGTCAACTTCTTGTAGCACTAAGGAGCTCTCTCTAGGGGGACATTTCCTCTTATCCTCGCTCGAAAGCTTTCTCCTCCACACTTTTGACTGAACTACTGAACCTTTTATAGACCTTTGTTCTCCGCAAAAGCATATTCACCACATCCTACTCTGCTAAGTCATTCATTTTTATTTCTCTCTAGAACATGAAAGAGGGAAAATAGTCAATTCTTGCCTCTTTTTTTTCTGTCACTAATTTCCATATTTGGTTGATGTATGGATTATGTTCTGCTATGTGCTCTCATGCAGCAGATGGTGGTGTTTTGTGTGCCATTCTAAGCTTTTCTCTAATAAAGAGACCAGAAAAAGGATTATCTTTGATTTGCTGAATGTTTTTATTTTTTTCAGAGGGTATTCGGTCCTCCGTGAACAGTATTTATCTATTGGCTATGTGGTGGACTAACTTTTATCAAAAAGTGGATAAAATGCTTCCTTAGAACCATCAGGTCCATAGTTGTGGACAACTATGTGTAACATAGTTTTAAAGTGTAACATAACATTATACTTGGGTCATCTTTTGTGTGTAATTTTGATTACCTACCAAAGATAAAACAGCAACACAGAAGATGTAATAATCTCTCCGCCACAGGAAATGTAATTTCTTAAGGCCACTCTTGGTGAGGAGGACACCTGTCAACTAGTTTAATAAACAAACAATCAATCCAACGTCACCAACTTGCAATATGTTACAAATAATTTTTAATTTGTTATTTTTATGAATTAGAAAATGTAAATATTACTTACAGCCCAGTTGTCCTCAAATGTAGGCCTTATTAAAGAAACATTGTGTTTGTGATAGCTGATTATTAATAAAAAAGCTACTGATTTTGTTCCCTTCATTAAATGCATTGTGAAGGCTAATATGTGTTTTGCAGAAAGACACATAGTTCAAAATATTAAATGATTGCAAGTTGAGTCTTTTGTAGATAGAAAATTACTAACGTTTGATCACATGAATATGTGTTCACAAATTGCACCTCTGTCACCTGGTTGCCTCATTGCCATGGTCACTAAGATTCTATAGACACCGCAATCAGAAGTTTAATGGGAGCTAGTAATTGTAAACAGGTGCTAATAACCATTTTTTCTTAACTAACAAAGTTAAATATATAGCTAGCGATGCTAATGTGAGCTACCTATAATTTGATGGACTCCCCTCATTATTTAACAAGTTAGTTAATGTCATACTGCTTCTGAAATACATTTGGTGACATAAAAATTATGAAAAAAGGTTTATCTACAAATCGTATCCCTTGTTCTGAGGTGATATCGTTTTTGCAAGCCGTAGTAAAACATTTAAGACCAAATCTTGATCAGCACCAGTTGAGGATGCATTGAGAATGTTGAAAACAGTATTGAGTGAAACATGAAATCCATGAATACTACAGTATTATTATATGAGAGGAAGGCAGAGCCTGCAATCTCAACATAATGCCATCGCATATAATCATTGAAGCAGTGCTAGTCATGCAATGGGGAAGACTGGAGAGGTCACGCCCTTGCAAACAGCTATTTAGCCTCTACCCACACCACCCATAGCCATCAGCTATGGTAGAAGCTATTTTTATCCTCTGTATGTGCATGAAGTTAAACTGTTGAATTCTCCGATTCTGCTCCTGAAGAAGCCAAGGCTACATTATTCATTTACAAATAGATTCTCTGAAGAACTAGTAAGAGCTTCAGACAGTAATGGTATTGCACACGATGGTAGATGGAGTATATTTCTGACCAAATGGGCTCTTAGTCATGTTCCTGTTCCTGTAGGCCTACATTATTCTGATCTAGGCCTTTATTGTGATTTCGCCAGGAAAAAGCTCAATACAGTCCATGGGAGATATTCATATTCTGTCATGTCTTGTACAACACAGCGGCAGATAGCCTAGCAGTTAGAGCCTCTTACCAATAACTTGAAGGTTGCTGCATTCAATCAGGCAAGGTGAAAAGTCTGTTCTTGAGCAAGACAGTTAACTCCAGTTGTAAATAGCTCTGGATTAAAACGTCTGCTAAATGACTGTAACGTACATGTTGTAGTACACAACCACACTGGACTGGTTAGAGTGAGTCAAATACAAGTCCTTGAACAAGACATTTTCATCAAGATAGCTGCCCTTCATCATAATCTCATGGGTTTGCTGTAAGCTACCCTCCCCTCAACAACACATAAAAGTTCAGACCACCGTTTCTCTCACCTCCCTGCTGCTAGGCCAGCTGTTTCCATGTGGTGCGTTAGTGTGATGAGATGATCGATTGTAAAAAGATGAAAACAGTGGAGCATGCTGCCTGGTGCCAGTCAGACCCCTGAGGGATGCAGGCCGGCACAGCAAAATGCCACACTTAGACAGGTGGTGATTTATGACATATTCCAGTGAATGTATAGCTGGCCATACGTGTGTGTGTGTGTGTTTTAGGGTGCCTGTATCCGTGTCTCATGTGTCTGTCTTGGTCTTTGTGTGGTTACTGCATGAATTTAGAAGAAGAGGTGTCTGGATGAACCTTTAGGGATTCCAAAGAATTGCTTCACCGGGGGAACCTTTCCAGTTTGAAAAGGCTGAGGAGCTTCATTTCACCATTTTACCATTTTATTTCACCATCAAACATTCAGAGAAAAAAAGCTGAATTGTAGTAACCTTAATATTGCATGGCACACATGATTAAACAACTGGGTAAAAAAGAACAAAAACAATCAGACACTAAGAGGTGATGCTCTCTTGTCTCCAGTCCAACTGGTCACTCCAGGACCCATATGGTGCATCCAAGGACCCCACTCATGAACAAAACATACAGTTAGGTCCGGAAATAATTGGACACTGACACAGGTTTTGTTATTTTGGCTGTTAAAAAAAATATATTCAAGTTACAGTTAAATAATGAATATGGGCTTATTGGAGAAAGGGTTTAATAATTACAGCTCTTTAATATGGACCAAAAGTAGTTGGACAATTTACTCAAAAGCTGTTTCATGGACAGGTGTGGGCTATTCCTTCATTATTTCTTCATCAATTAAGCAGATAAAAGGTCTGGAGTTGATTCCAGGTGCGGCATTTGCATTTGGAATTTGTTGCTGTGAGCCCACCACATGCAACAGCTTCCAAATCCTCTCAATGCAAGTGAAACAGGCCATCCTTAGGCTGCAAAAAAAAAAAAAATCCATTAGAGAGATAGCAGGAACATTAAGAGCGGCCAAATCAACAGTTTGGTACATTCTGAGAAAAAAACAATGCACTGGTGAGCTCTGCAACACAAAAAAGGTTTGGACTTCCATGGAAGACAACAGTGGCGAATGATCGTAGGATCCTTTCCATGGTAAAGAAAAACCCCTTCACAACATCCAGCCAAGTGAAGAACACTCTAGGAGGTAGGCATGTCATTCTCCAAGTCTACCATGAAGAGAAAACTTCACGAGAGCAAATACAGAGGGTTCACCACATGGTGCAAACCATTCATACACCTCATTAATAGAAAGGCCAGATTGGACTTTGCCAAAAAACATCTAAAAAAGCCAGCCCAGTTCTAGAACAGCATTCTTTGGACAGATGAAATTAAGATCAACCTGTACCAGAATGATGGGAAGAAATAAGCATGGAGAAGGTTTGGAATGGCTCATGATCCGAAGTATACCACATCATCTGTAAAACACGGTGGAGGCAGTGTGATGGCATGGGCATGCATGGCTTCCAATGGCACTGGGTCACTAGTGTATATTGATGATGTGACAGAAGACAGAGGCAGCCGGATGAATTCTGAAGTGTATAGGGATATATTGTCTGCTCAGATTCAGCCAAATTCAGAGAAGTTGATTGGATGGCGCTTCACTTAACAGATGGACAGTGACCCACAACATACTGCAAAAGCAACCCAGGTGTTTTTTAAGGCAAAGAAGTGGAATATTCTGCAGTGGCCAAGTCAATCACCTGATCTCAACCAGCTCAAGCATGCATTTCATTTGCTGAAGACAAAACTTAAGGTAGAAAGACCCACAAACAAACAACAACTGAAGACAGCTGCAGTACATGCCTGGCAATTCATCACAAAGGAGAAAATCCAGCGTTCGGTGATGTCCATGCGTTCCAGACTTCAAGCAGTCATTGCCTGCAAAGGATTCTCAACAAAGTAATAAAATGAACATTTTATTTAAGATTATGTTAATTTGTCCAATTACATTTGTGCCCCTGAAATAAGGGGACTGTGTATGAAAATGGTTGCAATTCCTAAACGTTTCATACAATATTTTTGTTCAACCCCTTGAATTAAAGCTGAAAGACTGCACTTCAATTGCATCTCAATTGTTACATTTCAAATTCATTGTGGTGGCGTACAGAGCCAAAATTATGGAAATTGCATCAGTGTCCAAATATTTTACGTAACTGTAGATCCAAATACGAACCACTGACTAGCAATGATTCCTTGAGGAACTCTGGGCGTTCCTTGAGGCTCCCTAAGGTTCCTCGAGTGAACACTAGCTGTGTGTTTGTACAGTACAAAGATGCATTTTTATTTGCTGCAGAACCCTGCTCCCTGCCCACCTTCCTCCCAACTCACTGAAGATGGATGGCTACTGATTTGTCCAGCTGGATGTCAGGAGACGGAGCCAATAACTAACATGCAGGACGTCATTCACTCTTACCGTTCTGGCCGTGCAGTTCAGACCAATAGGTTGTTCAAAGATCAGGTCTTGGGCTCACAGGTAACAGCTGGGCCCTAATCTGTGTTGGGTTTCTCTCCCTCTCTCTCTATCCTCCCTAACTTGGTGGACTCTTTTTTTCTCTCTCTTTGTTTTCTTTTTTTTTACTCTCTTTCATTTCTAGCTGTCTTCATCTCCCACTCTCCGCTCGCTCGTTCTGTCACATGTTGGCTCCCAGACAGTTAGATTTGTCCCCGCTTCCATTTCTCTGTTCCAGCAAGTTCCTAGAATTTGAATAAACCTGCTTACTCTTCCTACCCCATGTTGTTCACATTGAGCACCATGTGGAGCTCTCCTCTGTTTTGTCCCTCAAACACTCCATCCTAATCTTTAGACCATTGGCAGGCTGGGTTTGAACATAGACATTTTTACAGCCTACAGGACAATACGAAATCTATTTTTCACATGGTGGGTTCCAGTTTTAGGGTATTTGAGAATAAAAGTCAGACATGCTTTAATAATTTTTCTTCTGACTGTCATGGTCAGGAGGAAAGCAAGTCTGTGATTGGCCATAATACATACTGCCTTACCACTCCAGACTCCACTTGAACTCCCCAACTGCCACCCACCACCCACCACCCCCTCTTTTACTGAGACCGCATTGTGTTGAGTGCTGGCACTCACCCATTGAATAAAATTGCAATTCATGTTGCAGCCATTCCTATTCTAAAGCATATTCAGAACAGTTTTCCATGCAGCCAACCACCCCCATCATACATCACATAGAAATCCATCATTTGCTTCTAGCTGAAGCACATTTCTTGTCAAAGTGGACCCTTCAGAAGGACTGGATGCTTTATCATTCCAAGCCTCTAGACTCAAGATTTTCTTCTTTTTTTTACGTTGCATGCAGCGAATATGACCAAGCAGCCTAAACAAATACTAAAAGGCGAAAGCACTATGCTAATCACATTCCTGAATACAGCATGGCTCTCTCCGTTCCGTAACTCTGGAGTCACCTCTAGTTAAAAACATCTTAGCGTATACTGTGAATTATGAACATTAAAATAGAAACCCTAAACAAGATTGCCATCCGCTCTCCTATCTCCTCTCTGCAGCACTTTTTCTGAGACCAGCAGGGAGTGCTAGGACCACACACTGCCCTGTAGCAAGTTTGCTATAACACGAACAGAGCTGTTTTCTTTCCAGCAACATGGATACATATTGAACAACGTCTGCAGAAGATTTGCTGGCAGCACACAGTGGACTTCAGGTGCTAGATGTCTAAAATGTATAACACTTTTCTGACAAGTTCATCTTTGCGAATCGGAACAAGTTGTATTGTGTGTGTACTCCACGTTCCTCACTGTTTGATGGTTCAGTGTCCCTCTATAAGATCAGACCTCCCTTCCTGAAACCTTGATCAGGCTGCCTCCTCATTTCTGATGAGAATACACCCTAACTTTGATCTGCTTGCTCCTGAGACTTCGTCCACACTTTGATCTCTTCCCTTCCCTGTTAGCGACACAGAGGACCGCGGATGACAGCACCCCTTCCAGGGTAGAGGGAGATGAGTGGTGAAGAGAGTGAGTCAGCTATGCAGTACAGTAGTTTAAACGGTGGAATGAAAAGAACAGGTGTAGAATGCAGGTGAATGGAAAACTCTCTTCACATTGAAATACAACAGAGAAAGGGCTGAATTATAGGTTGTGGTGATGAAATGACGGCTCGCTCCTGCTCCTACCTCAGGTTGATCTGTCTTTATCCTTCACATCCATATTCTTTTATGGCTCTTTTGTGGCCTGGAGGAGAGGCAGCCCACTCATCTTCACTCTGCCTCCATAGGTGAAAATTGGTGGCTCCTCTAAGAATAGAGGTGCACTTCACAACACTCTCTTTCTTCCTTTTCTCAACACCATTCGAGTTAGCTTTGTTGTTGTACAAATTGCCTGACAAGAGTAATGTGTGGTGTTGATATTCAAGGAATCGTTAGAAAACATCTAAATTGCTCATTGGTTCAAATTGTATTTAGCTGTGTTTACCCGATTGGTTAAAACAATATAAAAACAATAGTATTTACAGAGCATTCAGTATTTACAGAGCGTTCAGAATTAGACTACTAAAGTACGATTAGATCTTTTTAAATGAACACTTATGTCTTTTCATTCATCATTGTATAGTCAGACCTCTCTTACACCTTTCTTTCTGCTTGTAAAATCCATTAGAAAGACTTGATTGAATGCCCGTATTGTACAGTTTTTGAAAAGGGTTATTCACCTTTTATTCTCAAGCCAGGTACTTTATGCGTATCAAACTCCTGTCTTTCAAAAGTAAACTGAATAGATGTGCAAACGTGAATAGAGAGTTTTTCATGGTAAAAGGCCCTGGATTAAGACATAATTGGGACCTGCAGCTGGAAAGCATCAGAAAATGGAACCTACCCAATAACTCCTACGACTCTCAATTCTCTTCTCTACCATCCTCCCTTGTCCTCTATCCCATCCTTTCCTATATCCTATACTTTTCTATCCTGTCCTATTCTTTCCTATCCCACTTCCTATCATTTTCTATCCTTTCCTATCTTATCCTGTCCTTTACCTTCCTATCCTATCCTAAACCTGAGGCTAGGAGAGGTATTCTAGATCAAAGTCACCCAGGAATTAAGATTTGGTTCCACTTCTTTCCCATTACAAGCTTCCTACCCAACCCACACTCCCTCCTGGAGCTGGACCTCGCCTCATCCCACAGATTGGGCTTGGCTTACAGTATGCATCATTCTTCAAAAACAACAGACAAATATTCCTCTTCTCTGTGTTCTGCTCTACCACCCCCACAGCGCAGAGGAAAATGTGTTCTCTTTCTGAATGCTCATATTAATTCATTTTTGGCTCACATGTTTAATGATATCTCTTTCATCTAGGGAGTTTTCATTTTATGTTTTTTTTCAATCTATTATTCTCTCTGTTGCAGTACATCCCTCCTAATGATCTCGTTTGTCTTTGGAGAGAGGAAATTCAAATATGCTGCCTTATTCAACTAGATTTCATTAGCAAATATGGGAGTCATATTGATGAAAGGTTTTAATTCCTTGTTGGTCGTGGTGGCAAACCAACTATGTTAAATCAACACCCTCAGAGAGGAGGAGAGATACATTCAAAGTAATGTGAATCCTAAAGTCATCACATGCCATCAGAATCAGCCAGAAAAATAAAGATGTCTAAAATCTGACCCTTCTATTTCACATCTCCTGTCAAAGGTTAAAGAGGCAGATGAAGGATTTGCATTTTTTGAGAGTGACTCATCAGGAAGTACCTGATGGCCAATAGCAAGGTTTACTTTTGACATCCATTGAAAGTTAGAACACAGGCCTCTGCTGAGGCAGCTGAATAAAGCTCTCAGAGCCCCACATGTTGAGGGCCCTCCAGGAAGACACTGACTGAGAGGCCAAAGAGGTCATCGGCTCTCCAGAGTTCTGAGACAGAGAAGAGCTATTTTCGGTATGGTGTGTTGGGTGAAGTACCTGGCAGAATTCTTAAAGAACGGACAAAGAGGGACTTTAGGTTTGAGTGCCATTAGGTGTCTGCTGCTTTCTCTGAGGGAACAGTGGAATGGAGATATGTGCTCTGACTTGGGGCCTTGGTCTCTTTGTTATAACCATGTGTTTTTTATTCTTCTGAGTTAATTCAAATCTTCCAGTTAAAATTCATCCTCTTATTCAGATTATTCTAGTCTGGTTTGTTGAATATTTATAACCAGGCCGACAAAGGAAAACAACAACATTGCTATGCGACTGTCGATTGTCATTAAATGCAGTGTTATGCAGAAAGTGTCAGACTGTAACAATGTGTCGGTTGTGATCAGTTTTCATCATCTTACATAAATGTTTGTCACACTTAAATCCAGAGCATGTGATATTCATTTGAAAGGCTTGACTGTCTATTTATTCTGTGTCTTAGATGTGTGTGAAGGTACAGATTGTTTGTGTTGTTTTTCTAAAATACATTTTGTTCCCAGTAACATGTCTGGGCAATAAGCTTTAAATATAGATACTATATTGCATGCATGCCTTACCTTCCAATGAAACCTGCCAATAAAGTGGTACCCTTATTTACCCATAGTGCAATCGTTTACGTTGAGAGCTTAAAGTTGGTTTTAGTGAATTGCTACATAAAGATTTTCCACCTTCATCAAATGGAGGATAAAGTATAAATAGGTTGCTAGACAGGTCAAAGAGGCCCCTCCAGCTTAATCAATGAAGCTCTTGTAGTGAGGATCAGTAAGTGGTCCTAATGGCCACACAAGCTGGAACTTAAAAGGACCATGTCTCCTGAACAAGATTAGTAATCCTGTTTGTACCCAGCAAAAATGATCTCTAGAATTGTTCTCCCATTGAGAGAGAGGGTTCTATTTGCAGATCAACCATGCAGAAAATCTGACACGTTCTCTCCTTATTTTTCCCAGAAATGAGAATCCAATTCCAACACAACTCTTTAACAGTAAAAGGGAGTAACATGCCATTTTAAATACTGTGTGAACGTGTAAATACAATATGTTTGTATTTACACATTCCCTGGAAAAATGTGAGATTTGTTTGTTAGCAATTATATCTCCTAATTGATCAACTGAATCCATAAATGAAACATAGTCATGAGTATAATTATTATTATTTTTAAACCATTAATACAAAAAGAAAAGAGCAGCTTCCAACTTCCGACTAACTCAGCTTGTGGAGTCTCAGCTTTTAGATATCCCTCTGGAATGCTGAGTGGGCTGTTCACTATTCCTGTGGACGTTTTTCAGACCGTGACCCCTTCTATTTTTCCTCTAAGTATCCTGTGATCTGTTCTCATCCCCTTCTCTTTATTGAATTATACATATGTGCGTCATCTATGCCGTTGCTGCACTGACCTAAAATATCAATAGCATTCGTTTTGTTTTGACTAGATTGTTAAGACTGAAAATACCTTTTACAGGGCTACATCTGGTTTGCTTTGGCAATTATCAGAGATACAGAGTTAATGTACTCTACATAAAGGAAATTAAGAGAAAAATTATGTATCAGTGCTCAGGAAACTTTTCTCATGTGTAATCAAATGAATGCATATTTCTGACTTCATAGTATAAGAACCAAGATAAACAACATGGTCAAAATATCAAATTTTTCTAAGATTGTTCTGAGTCTTTGGGGAAAGGCCATCTTCCAGCCTATTGGAGAAAGATGTTAACACATTCAATGTGTTCTGTTTGATGGAGAGCCCTGATCTGCTCAGACAGAAAATTGGGTTTGCTCAGTGATCTTGAAAGAGTTCAAAAGTTGAAGAAGAAGATCCTCAAATGGCACTGAGGTGGCCAGTCCACACACAATAAACCACGTTCAAATGGATTTGTCCCAGTTTAACACATTTGACATTATACTCCAGTTCAGTACAATACAACACAATACACACAGAAACTAGCCCAAGACGGAGAACGTTGGCTGCCATAGTGTAGACAAATACATTCCCTTGATGCCAACCCATTCCATTTAGAGGCTGCATGTTCGGCTAAAAGAGTGCTAAAGCCTTGACAGTCTTCTTGTCATTCCAAAACAAATGGGACAATAACCACTGAAAAGTGCTGACCTACTAAGCAAAGGGTGTTGAAGAGACATTCAAAAGATGTCTTCCTGGTTGAAAAGACTTGTTTCAAATTGTTTTACTCAGTGGGGAACAACCCGTGCCAGACATGATTTGCCAGAATCTATATGTACAACCCTGTCCTATACATGTAAGTTTCTAATCTTATTCTACAGTACATAGAATTGAGAGTCCCAAGTTAAGATCCAGCTACAGTACACTAATCCAGCTTCTCTGACTGACGGTGTGTTTGACAGTCTTAAAATGAACAAGACAGGATTTTACCCGGTCTATTTGAAATTCAATCAGTATCTCATGTTTACCAAACGCACAAGGGAAATTACATCCGAAGCGGTTTTGTATACTGTTCAGATTTTAATGGTGGTTGATGACAAAATGTTTCAAACTATTTCTCATAAATACTTTAAATGTTTTGAGAAATCCAGGGAAAACCTTAAGAGACCTAATCCTTTATCAAACATGGCATGCCATACCTCTTTTCAATTTGGTGTAATTACCAAACCTTACTGGCTTCATTTAATCAGAATTCCGACACATTTGATTTAATCTAATTTCAAAGCTGGGTGAAATAAATAGTTCTGTGAAATTGAGGAGAAAGAGTGTTAAGACAGTTGTGTTTCAGAGAAAGAAAGGCATATTGCGATATTAATTAAAGTAATCCATCAAATGTAGCCAACATTCCCTGTCCTTGGATGAGCTTCCATCCATAAGCTTCTGGCGAGTGATAACTGTGTCAGTCATAGTATTGAAATGCCCACCTCTCCTCTCCCTGAGTCCTATTTCTATTTATCTTTGCAAAGTCACGTCATTATTTTGCAGCTGTGACAATACAATGCATAATGGATTTCATTGTGTGTTGTTTAAAAGCTGTACTGGTCACGTGCAGCTTAATCTAGGCTTCACTTGCATGAGAGTGAACACCAAAAACATTTCCAGCTTTCTCTGGCCCAATCGGCCTGTCAAAATTGAATGTAAACTAGATGTGTTATAAATGCAAAATAGAACAGTTTTTTTTAAATTGCTCAGTCTCCTAACAAAGCTAAAATATGAACAGGGTAACCATGCTGAACGCTTAAAATAAAATTTTAAATGGCTCCTTGACAAAAAAATACATTTGACAAATAGCATTAGCACTGTACCAACGGCACTAGCACTTTATCACTCTTTTTTCTAAACAAACGGCCAACTGTGTGAAACCCCCTGTATTGCCGTGTTTCATTCAGTGTTGAAGAAGGCCCATTGAAACCAAAGCTTTCTGCCACTGCTTCTATTGTGATTCTGGAAACTACTGGAGAGTGATAGAGAACAATGTTGGAACTTCTTTTACAATCTTTGAAGAAAAGAAATGATTAGATGGCAAACCATTGTCTGTGTGTGTGTATGAGGAATTCTGCATAATCAAATCAAGCACTTAAACGCTTGACTACTTTGTTCAATTTTAAATGAACAATTTGGTGTAAGGTGGTAAATCCTCCTGGAGTTCTGATGAGAATTATGTAAAGTGAACTGGTGAAGTCTAGCCATCAAAACTGATTCTGTGAACGTTCACATAACGTTGAATCGTTTTGGGAAATATGTTCGAACATTCTCCCCTAATTACACTAAATCTCTACAGTTAGGATTATTATAAATGTTGGTAATAAGGTGCAGAAAACATTTTCCTTATCTTACAATATTTCACACAGAACTTCTTTCTGTTATTTAAAAGTTCCCAAAACATGTAGACCTATAAGATTTTTGGAAAGTACAAAATACTGTGAATAAACACCAAATACATTGTAATGACATTCTATTAGGGTGCACGGAACAGTTATTTTATGTTCCAAAGCACACTATAATGTGTCACTAAGATGTCCCCGAAAATCATGACGCTGTTTCATGGTCACCTGCATGTCCTTCAGACATCCACTGTTTACTGGATTATCCATATGTTTGGCTTTACAGAGAAAAGATAACTGAACTAGAAAAATGAAGTATCCTTAATTATTTATTACTTACCACTCCTATTCACGTAACTTAAAGTTGGTATGTTTTCACTAGCATTTTCCCCATGTACTTGATTTCAGAAATCATGTTACAATATTGCCCAGCAGATTATTGTGGTGAAGTGTACTAAGACATAGACCTAGCTGTACTTTGAATCCTAATTTTGCGACTCCAGTGGAAAGGGCCATCCACAGGAAATATTAGGATCCTGCTGGCGTAGCCGACCAGGTGGCCTAAGGGGCTCCTGGGAGATGTTGCGGTCTATGGCGCTGCATCGCAGTGTCGAGGTGTCCACTACAGCCAGCGGCAAATAATGGTTCAGCGCCTTCATCAAGGACACAGTGGCAGATTTATGACCTTGTGACCAGTGATCTTTTGGTTTCCGGTCCAGTGCTCTAACCACTATGCTATATCCTGCCCTATATTCTCCAGGCCTTTGTCAAAATGAGAATGTGTTCTAAGTCAACTGACATGCTTAAACACGGGTAATTAAAAATACATTTTATAATAAAAGAGTCAAAAGGATCTACTGTACCCTCTGGCAGGCCGGCTGCCCGCAAGCTTAAATGGAGATTGTCAATGGACAAGGAACCAAATGGCAGGGTATGATTTGGAGGACATATCCTGATCTTTGGCTCATTCACTCTCCGTGGAAGTTACCGCGATGAGACAAGTCATCCCTTCAACGAGAAATAATGAATTTACCAAAGAAAGGAGGTAAAACTGAGTAAAAATCAAAAGGGGGTAAAAACATTTTTAAGTGTTTCATTGTATATAAATGAAAAAATACCTTCAAATTGACAGTCTAAACTACCACATAGTCATTATATCATTTATAATAATTACATCAAATGCAAAGTGGTGGGATTACCAGCCCCCCATAACAGAAATGAGAATATGTGTCACTGTCCAAAAATGTTCGGAGTTCATTCAGCACTTACTGTTGGCTCTAGTGGTACCTAACATGTTATGCTGACATACCATCCTACAGTATTTGTGGATCCAGGTTAACATAGTATTTATGCTATTGTACCTCTGGTTTTGAGAGCATGGTGATATAATTGTAAATGTATAATAGTAAATGCGGAATACTTTTGATGGGGAAGAAACTGAGAAGAAACTAGATCTTTCTCAGAAGACATCTTTCCCATCTTTCCCAATAATTTCCAATGTTTGGATCAATCTCTTTACCTCATCTATTCCAGGGTATCAGAATGGGAATCTTACACTCATGTTCTTTGATTGTGTTTACAGATACTGTGAAAAATATTTTATTTAGGTGGACCATTCAGGAATATTCTATTTGAAACATTTTTTGAAAGATATTTGGGGATCAAAAAGATTACTTGAATGTTTGTGCAATGTTATCAAACTGATATTCGCTTAATATCTAAATAGAAGGAATGGGAATGTTAGCCAATGTTTTGGGAATGTTTCTGGTTTGCTTAATGGGTAGTGATCTGTTCAGATCAAGCCAAGTTGTCACGTACAGCAATTAAATACTTGTCATGTACAGAAATGGTCATCTGTTCCTCACTCAAGCAGGCTATCCAAAGAGAAAGACATTAGACTTCCTCTACCCGGTTCATATAAAAATGTATTCATTATTGCACCAAACGCCTCTCTTCCTTTCATCCGCAAATAACTATAACACATTGATTCCATCTATATCTAGAAAATCCAAGGTGATTCTCAACATAAAAATAGGTATAAATCTATAATGCCATTGAGATTAAGTGCATTCAGGTCACAAATCAAAGACGCAGTGAAAGAGGTAGAGCTGTTTGGCATTTATCCTCACATGACAGTCCCATCAAAGATTAACAGAGAAGAAATGGCTAGGGCCTAATGGAAGCTGGCCTTGTCTGCCTGGTGATGCACTGTTCTTTTAGCCACGCAGTTACATCTCATAGCATTAAGTCTTCTACTAATGTGATACATTGGCTACAGTTGACGTGCTTTGGGCCAGCTCGTTGTGTTGCGCCGTATTAGCCGGTGGAAACTGATGCCGGTCTCTCTCATCTTTCAGTTCCAGGCAGATGGAACCCCTGAGAACAGTAGAGAAATGGGTTAAAACATTTCCATTAATGCTTCTTAATGGTTTTGCTAATGCCGCTAACATACAATGTAATCTTTCGAGACTTTAAAAACAATAAAGCTTAAACGCAAGGCCAGAATGACAGCTAACAACAATTGAGCAGGACAAGACCAACATATGGTCTGTAGCTGAATAAAATAATACTTTAATCCGTTGAGATATTTTTAACGACTGAACTGGATGACTAACTTTCACAGGTAACATTTGGAGAATTGGCTTCCCATCTACGATTGGATCAGTAGCAGGTCCTGATGGACTGTGTTGCCAAATGGTGATGGCATTTTTATAACAACAGACATGTACAGGGGATGGACAAAATAATGGAAATGCCTAACAATATATTAATATAAAGGACCTAATAAGGAGTAGGGCCTCCCTTTGCCTAAGAGCTCCAATCCTTCTTTGAATGCTGTGTGGTGGGTTATTGTACCATTAGTCAAGAAGAAAAGCCTCCAGTTCTTTGAGGGATGAAGGAGGTGGATATTTACTTCACACGCTGTACTCCCGAACTTCCCGTAAAAGTTCAGTGATGAATATTGGAACATCATGAAGGAACAGTGTTTGAACTATAGGATGCACCTGGTCCTGTAAAATGGCCTCATATTTCTTGGCCGTTATACAACAATGCAAGTGAGATCATCGGACACAAGGTGGCTGCCCATACCATTACAAGTCCCCCACCATGTTCAACGTTTGGCAACTGACATTGTGGGCAGAAAGGCATCATTTGACTTTTTCCAAACGTAAACCCATCCTGATGTAGGAGAAAAGGTGACAGATGACTCATCAGATTTTATTACCATTTTCCATTTCTCAGGGGTCCAGGTTTTGTGCTCCTTACACTAAGTGTTGTGTCTTTGTGCACTGGCCTTGGATACAAACAAGCTTTCCGAATGGCCGCCCTGCCTTAACTTCCAGCTTTATGAAGCCCCCGAAGTACAGTTTCTGATGGGACTGTCATAGACGTGTTGGTTTAATTCTGCGGTAATTTTTGAGTCTGTGCTTTTGGGGCATCAAGCAACTATCTAGTTATGTGTCCGTCTATCCCTGTTAGTCAGCTTCGACTTGCGACCATTGTTCCTCTTTGTAGATGCAATTTGGTCATATTCAACATATGATGTCATTTTTTTTGTCATGAAGGCCCGATACATCAGAATGTAACAATTTATCAGTCACCTTAGCTGAAGCAGCAACAATAGAAACAAGTACTGTACCAACAATAGAAAAACATGACTGGATTTTTGATCTGTATTATATTCTGCTATTGTGCCGGGGGCGTAGGGTCAGTTCTCCTTTTCCAGTGTAAATCCTTATAAATCTAAGGAATGCACTCTCTAAATTTTCCTTGTCTCCTGCTTCGTTTAAACTTAGGAGGTTATGAGGTCTTGGCCCACACCTCCGGAGTACCAGGCACGAAAGATTTGTTGCTGTCCCTGTCCAAAGTCCTCCTGGTGGTGTTGCAGATCAAGACTATACCTGACGATTCCAGCTGCCACTCTGCTGATCACCTCCAAACCCCCCCCCCTCCCGGGTTGTCCCTGTCCTTGTCCATCTGGTCATGCTTCTGACCTGGTTTTATAAACTCTGGACACAGCCCACATGCATTTATTAATTATTACAACTTGTACTCTTAAAATGTCCAGAAAATGACTGAGCCCGGTTCCTCTTTAGGTTTCTTCAAAGATTTTGAGTTTTTCCTTGACACTGTGCTTCAACAATGTTGTTACTTGGGGTTTCAGGCTGGGTGTCATGTAAAATCATTTTGTGACAACTACTGATGTAAAAAGGGCTTTATAAATAAATTTGATTGATTGATTGATTTAGTGCTAAAATAAAATAAAATGAATAACTAGTAATCTTTCACTCTACTACTATTCTATAATACGTGTGAACTTCTACTACTGCAAGCATGGTTTTAGCTCAAGACAAGGAATATCGATTGCAATTAAGGCTTCAAACTATATTATACTGTACAGAAACAAACATTATGGTAGGTTCACAGAAAACTAAATAGCTAGGTTGATGGCTATAACTACAACTAGCCAACTAGTAGTGCTGACTCACACAACTTGTTTGGAGGAGTAAAAGAGATGTTCTGCCTAACCAGAGCTAACATAAACATGAATGTTATTAAAAGACTAATCTAACAACATTGTTGCAGATGTTGTCTTGCTAGGTAGCTATAGCCAGGATGTCATCTCATCCGTGGCTAGCAATAACACCAAAGTGATATGTATTTCTAATAATACTTTCAACCCGATGGCCAACACTTAACATGAGCCAGCTGGTTAGTCTAGCTAACTATGATTACACATTTGACAACAACCCCAAAATAATCTGGTTTACAGATGGTCCGCCAGCAGAGGCCCGACTGCGGCAGGCGGCTGACTTCGTGCCACCCAACAAAAGCGGACCGGCGGATGACTAATTGCCGACGATCTGCTTGCAGATGGTTCGCCAAACGCGAGGGCCGACTGCGGCATACCGCTGACAGCGCGCAGCCGGCGGACCAATAGGTCATTGCATGCTGGGATGGCAATTGCTAAACTACTTCCACTGACCACCGAATTAGGCTACATACTGTAGCTGAAACTTGTGGTCAAACGAGAAACTAGGGAGAAGCTATATTTCTTGCATTACGACTGCAGTACAACAAATGCATGCAAGTCATCAACATATGCTGCTAATACGGTACATTTCTAAAAACTCCAAATGTTATCAATTGAGTTAGCAATTACCTTGCATTATGGCAAGAAGGCAATCCAGCTCACAGTCTAAGTGCTCTTTCGTTGATTGCACTGTCCAAATTCCAAAACCCCCAAAGAGTCCTATGTAGGTTTCTAATTCTTTGGTTTCTTTTACACTGCCTGCTCAAAAGTTGAACTTGTTAGTAAATTTTTTTCAACAATGTTCCTGCCCAGTCTAGCTGTACTATGCTAGCTTTGACTAACAGCTTTGCAAATAGTTAATCAAGCTTCTTCTCATCATATTGCTTTCTGTTGTCTTCTTTAATTTGCTGCTGCACCTTGTTTGATGCAGATGTACTGTTTATCTTGTTCAATCTCTGTTTTACTAAAACAGATAGTATATGTCTATACAGTACCAGTCAAAAGTTTGGACAGACCTATTCAATGGTATTTCTTTATTTTTACTATTTCCACATTGTAGATAAATTGTGAAGACATCAAAACTATGAAATAATACATAGGGAATCATGTAGTAACCAGAAGTGTTAAACAAATCAAAACACATTTTATACATTATATTTTAAATTCTTCGAAGTTGCCACCCTTTGCCTTGATTTAAAATGTGCACACTCTTTGCATTCTCTCAACCAGAAAGTACATGCGGAATTTATTTCCTTAATGCGTTAGGGTGGGTATACCGAGGGTGAAAAAGTTGGCTGGGTATGCAGAAGAACATTATTATATCTGTGTCAAATAAGCAAAGAGAGACAACAGTATTACTTAAACACATGAAGGTCAGTCAATCCGGACAATTTCAAGTTTGAAAGTTTCTTTAAGTGGAGTTCCAAAAACCATCAAGCACAGTGATCAAACTGGGTCTCACGAGAACCGCCACAGGAAAGAAAGACCCAGTTACCTCTGCTGCAGAGGTTAGGTTCATTAGAGTTACCAGCCTCAGAAATTGACAATTAAGGGGACCTCAGATTGTAGCCCAAATAAATGCTTCACAGAGTTCAAGGGACACATCTCAACATCAGCTGTTCAGAGAAGACTGTGTGAATCAGGCCTTTCTAGTCAAATTGCTGCAAGGAAACCACTACAAAAGAACATCAATAAGAAAGACTTATTTGGGCCAAAAAACACGAGAAATGGACATTAAGACTGGTGGAAATTTGTTCTTTGGTCTCATGAGTCCAAATTGGAGATTTATGGTTCTGACTGCCATGTCTTTGTAAGACACAGAGTGGGTAAACAGATGATCTCTGCATGTGTGGTTGCCATTGTGAAGCATGGAGGAGGAGATGAGATGGTGTGGGGATACTTTGCTGAAGACAATGTGATTTATTTAGAATTCAACGCACACTCAATCAGTCTGGCTACCACAGCATTCTGCAGTGATATTGCCATCCCATCTAGTGAGACTATATAATGTGTTTCTTAACATGACAATGACCCAAAACAGACCTGCAGGCTGTTTAAGGGCTATTGACTAAGATGCAGAGTGATGGTGCTGCAATAGATGACCTGGCCTCCACAACCACCCGGCCTCATGAGTTTGAGCGCAGATTGAAGGAAAAGCAGCCACAAAGTGCTCAGCATACATGTGAACTTCTACTACTGTTGGAAAAACATCCTACTATCTCATGAATCTGGTTGACAGAATGCCAAGACTGTGCCAAGCTGTGGTTAGTTTGAGTGGGTAATTTGAAAAATCTACAATATGAAATGTATTTTGAACTCTTTAACACTTTTTTTTATTACAACATGATTCGATAGGTGTTAAGTCATAGTTTTGATTTCTTCACTATTACTTTACAATGTGGAAAATAGAAATAAAGAAGTACCCTTGAATGAGTATGTGTGTCCAACGTTTTGACTGTTACTGTATATACACACACAATCACAAGTGGGTCTTATGGGACTTGTAGGGCATGTGGGCTGCCACTGGATTGGATGTGGCACATCAAGCAACAACCATCAGCTGAGGTGCTCTCACATGTATTTAAATAGGTGGGTGGGGAGATTGAGGGTTGGTACAATTCAATTAACAAGGGCATTGTCTTAAATGTCACCATCTGCCTCACATCTGATCTGCTGAACCTAGCTAGATCAGTTTAGAAAAGAATCCCTTCTCACTTAATCAGATTTCCAGTCCTGAGAGATCTCAATCACAGATTGCCATAATTAGGTAATGCTGGGAGAGAGCCAGAGTGAGTCATCTGGCTTGAGTACAGTAAAGTAGGCCATGGGCACTAAAATGTAACAAGTCTGAGATGTCAGAGACTACTTTCTATTACACATTAGTATTGTAACAAGTCTGAGATGTTAGAGACTACTTTCTATTACACATTAGTATTGTAACAAGTCTGAGATGTTAGAGACTACTTTCTATTACACAGTAGCATTGTAACAAGTCTGAGATGTCAGAGACTACTTTCTATTACACAGTAGCATTGTAACAAGTCTGAGATGTCAGAGACTACTTTCTATTACACAGTAGTATTGTAATAGATGGATTGATGAGACACTGCTGCTCTCTTATTTTCCAACCAAGGTGAATCAATTCAGGAGGAAAGTAAAAACAAGAGGAAATTGAGTTGGCCTTGAGAATAGTCATTTTTAAATCAGCTTCACCTGTCCTCCAAAAATGGCAGAATTTCTTTAGCACTTTTAATGAAAATCAGTGAAAATGTATTTTATGATTTACTGGAAAAGTTTATTATGGTAAAATTTTACAATTGTTTACACATCATAGTATGACTGTACTGTAGCCTGTAGTGTCCACATTTAAATGTACAACATCAAAAACAGTGATATTGGTTGGACTCTAATGTTTTAAGAATATTAATTAACTCAGCATGTGTCCTATAAATATTTGGTACAAAATAAAAACACAATATAAAAAGCAATACATCATGAACATCAGCTACGCTCCGAAATCACTGCCACAAAGCACTGTTTAAACCACAGTATTCACCATTATTTAGTTAATTTTACAGAGAAAACTTCTGATGTCAAATCAGAATGATGTACCCAGATAAAACACATAATTTTCTGCCTACACTGTCAAAGTAGACTCATAGATCAACTGTAATTGATCCTTTGGATTCGTTTTAACTTGTTTTGAAAGGATTGCGTATGCTTGCTTAGCTACTTACTGTGATACAAGTTCAGACAGAGAGTGAAAAGCATTACCATCCAATATTGGCACAGAGAGAACAGAACAACTAGCACATCATGGCTAAATGAAAGATTTACTACAAATGATTTAGATCGTTTTGGTTCATTTCAAGGAGGTTAGGTAATTGTTCATGTTCTCCTTGTAAAACACAAGCTGTGCTGTGAACATAGACAGTTTTAATGTCTATTTTTCCAGTTCAATCTCCTCTGCAGTGGTTCTTTAATTACTTTTTTAATGCCGAACTACAGATAAAACCCCTGTAAATTTGTCATATATTTAGTCATTCTTCCTAAAACTGCACTTTGTGCCATGTGATGGCAATTCCAATTCAATTCATGTTGTGTTAGCTAACCAAATACACAAGTTGAGTATGTTGTTAAATAATTATTGTTTTACTTAGTAAGTACTGTAATAACATAAAATATATGCTCTGCTCATTCACCCTGTAGGCTTTAGTGTAGATTTGATGGAAGCAAGCCATATGTGTGTATTTCGCTGGAACAACGATTGATTGAACGATTGATTGATCGTTGATTATGTGGATGCTGATGTTGCTGGAATTCACTGTAAGCTTGTTCCTTGTTCCTCCATTTTGTCAGTCATCATCATCATGTGCAGTTAGGAAACACACACAGTCCTTGTGTCAAATTATGTTTTGAGAGTGTTCCTCTTGGATACAGTTGGATTGGCGAAATGAACAGATATCTTTAAATGGGAATATTGAACTGCCTATGCAACAGAAATCTTGGTAGGGGAATGTAGTGAGAAGAAGGGCTGCTCATTCCTTAATTCCGTAAACATTCATGAACAATATATGGGTCCTGGTCTATACTTCCATCCAAAGAATTTGGCCTCTATAAAATACTGAAGGTATGAAGAATACGTTAAAATATGTTCAGTTGCAGGTCCACGTTCCTGGAAAAGTAAACGTTCCATTTTATTAACACTTTAAAGTACAACATACTGCACTTCAGTGACAGTACAGAAAATATTTCTCTGAAGAATACACATACGCATTCAGAGAAATACAGAACCAACAAGTTGTGGTCCCTTCCAATGCAGCATAGAGACACTGACATAACCGGAAAATAAAAAATAAATGTATCTATTTATACTTTCTTTTGACATTAAACTAAGAATCTTCCACTGAAGTTCACCTTCACTTCAAAAGACTGTCTTGCAGTTAAACCATTAAAATAAATCCACACAGTGGCGCAGTCTCTGTCTGGCCGGGCCATCAGAAAGACCTATGGCCCGCAGTTGAGTTGGAAGGAATAAAAGAGCACTTTGTAAAAACCGGGGTCTGCCACATTTGTCCTCTTATTTCTGAGAAGACAAATTAAAGTTTGTTACAGTTCATCCTCCGAACTACCGCAGAGAAACGGTGGTGTGTTAGGAATCACGGTCGCTGTCCTCAGCCCCGTACATGTCAGCTAGTTTTCTGAAGCGGGGCCCCCAGTCGCTGAGGTAGTTGTAGTCCTGGTCACCCTCCGAGGACGCTGACCCCAGGGAGCTGAGCGACTCAGCCACAGAGCCGGCCCCCTCGTAGGCATATGTGGCCAAAGAGTCATACGGAGGGGCGGTGGGGTTACTGTCGTTGTCCACCACCCTCTGGTTTATGAACTCTCTGACGTCTGCGTTGTCCTGCGACGGGAAGGCTGTCCGCCTGAGGGGGGGGTACAAAGGATCCGAGGGTATTATGTCCCGCCTCTGCTTGCTCTCCTCCATGGCTTCCGGGTTACGCAGAGCCCCGATGTCGAAGGCCTGGGTGTCTTCCTCTCCGCCTCCCTCGTCGTTGTAGCTGACCACGTTGTCTCGCACGTCCTCTTTAGAGATGATCAGAGGCTCCTTCTTCTTCTGCCTCTTCAAAGCAGCAAACAGCACTACGATCACTGGGAGAGTGAGAGAGAGAGAGGGACAGAGAGAGGAAGATTGCACAGAGAGAAACATAGAGAGACAGTAGAGAGGGAGGAAGAGAGATTTGCTTTTCAGGACTGGTTGGTTTCATCTCATCTTGCTGCACATGCTACAGTGAATACTGCATTAGAAAGTATAACCCAATACCAACTTAGAAAAATCCGCACTTGAAATGCTGAAAGATTTCAACATTGCAACAAGTAACTTATTGATAAAACAAGATTTGGTACCATATCTAATAAAATGTTTTCTCTCTGTTATACCTTGTAGTATGTATAGCTGAACCAATGCACTGGGGTAATTATATAACATAACATGTATGCCGGACCGCGTAAACGGGGCTGGCCAAGAAGAGCGAATGTCTCTTACTGAGTGAGTGAGTGACTGACTGACTACCCCTTGTTAAATAGCGTAGTGGTTAAAGACGCGGACTACCAAACGAGAAGTCCCATGCTTGAGGCTTGTCACAGTCAAAACAAATTATACATTAGGATTTGTTCAGGATAGACAAAAACTTTGCTTGCTACAACCTTCAGTAGCTACGTTAGAGTAAGCCTAAAAATAAAACTGTTTACGGTTTCATTGCGACTATTTCTGGTGGATTTTCGAAGTACGCATCCGTGCATGCTTTTTCGGGTAATATACAGGTGCTTGTCATATAAATAGAATATCATCAAAAAGTTGATTTATTTCAGTAATTCCATTCAAAAAGTGAAACTTGTATAATGCATACATTCATTCCACACAGACTGATATATTTCAAGTGTTTATTCC
>JACXGI010001570.1:46333-89343 GCA_016801175.1 Esox masquinongy
GATTGTGAAACAAAACCCATTCAAAAATGTGGGGGAGATTCACAAAGAGTGGACTGCAGCTGGAGTCAGTGCTTCAAGAACCACCACGCACAGACGTATGCAAGACATGGGTTTCAGCTGTCGCATTCCTTGTGTCAAGCCACTCTTGAACAAGACACAGCGTCAGAAGCGTCTTGCCTGGGCTAAAGACAAAAAGGACGGGACTGCTGCGGAGTGGTCCAAAGTTATGTTCTCTGATGAAAGTAAATTTTGCATTTCCTTTGGAAATCAAGGTCCCAGAGTCTGGAGGAAGAGAGGAGAGGCACAGAATCCACGTTGCTTGAAGTCCAGTGTAAAGTTTCCACGGTCAGTGATGGTTTGGGGTGCTATGTCATCTGCTGGTGTTGGTCCACTGTGTTTTCTGAGGTCTAAGGTCAACGCAGCCGTCTACCAGGAAGTTTTAGAGCACTTCATGCTTCTTGCTGCTGACCAACTTTATGGAGATGCAGATTTCATTTTCCAACAGGACTTGGCACCTGCACACAGTGCCAAAGCTACCAGTACCTGGTTTAAGGACCATGGTATCCCTGTTCTTAATTGGCCAGCAAACACGCCTGCCTTGTGAAGAGGAAGATGCGATACGCCTGACCCAACAATGCAGAAGAGCTGAAGGCCACTATCAGAACAACCTGGGCTCTCATAACACCTGAGCAGTGCCACAGACTGATCGACTCCATGCCACGCCGCATTGCTGCAGTAATTCAGGCAAAAGGAGCCCCAACTAAGTACTGAGTGCTGTACATGCTCATACTTTTCATGTTCACACTTTTCAGTTGGCCAACATTTCTAAAAATCATTTTTTTGTATTGGTCTTAAGTAATATTCTAATTTTTGGAGATACTGAATTTGGGATTTTCATTAATTGTCAGTTTTAATCATCACAATTAAATGAAATAAACATTTGAAATATATCAGTCTGTGTGTAATGAATGAATATAATATCCAAGTTTCACTTTTTGAATGGAATTACTGAAATAAATAAACTTTTTGATGATATTCTAATTATATGACCAGCACCTGTAGGCTAGAACAAAACCTATTGGGCAGCAAAAGAGTAGGGGTTTGCACATTTCTGTCGTCTTTTCACTTGACGAATAAGCCAGTTATCGTCACCTATATTGATAGTTATTGTATCAATGTCATTCATGAATGAAAGAAAAACAAACGTTGCGCCATAAAATGAAATAGCTTTGGCATTGTACAGTACATCTTCAGTCTCGCTAGCAATTGATCAAGTCTTATGACTATTCCAAGTAGTAAGTTAGTAGATACTAGCAAGCCTATTATTGGCTAATAAGCTGTTAAAACGGCCAGTGGCAAAAGCCATATATTTCATAGATGCTATTTGTGGTGGAGGTAAACTTAATAAGAAACTTTAGTCAGATTAACACAATGCTTAACGGTGTCTAGCGAAAATATTCAAACTTGGTGTGATGTCAATACGTGACAAAATTATATAATGTCGAGATGCCATAGTGACACCCGACACACATGTGGCATAGGGGTTAAAGACATAGCCTCTCACTTGGAGACCCAGGTTCGAATCCAGTGAGGGCAACAGCATCATCACTTCTAATTGCGGGCCGGCTGAACTAGACATGCCTGGTTCCTTTTCTGGTTATTAAGGTAACAGCATTTGCATAGGATTTGTGGTTTGTCTATCTGTAATAACATTAGGGTAATATTCACTTGGGCCCATTTAAATAATTATGTGATTTTCCGTTTATTTGCAGGTGTACCCCTTTTCTTCATCAGTGGGTAACCGGCAGATTGGAAAGGAGAGGGCCGTTGTTAAACCATGGGGGGTGAATGCAGTTCAGATTAGGGAGCTGTTAAACAATGGAAGTGTTCAGGAATAAACCGCTCACACCGAATAGGCAGGAATCATAACTAGGGGCTTCTTTACATTCCATGACATGTTCTGAGACTGAAGATTCGAGATGCTAGATTTTGTTGTCTAAAATATAGATAGCTCGAGACCCCACCTTCTTAGGTAGCGTGTGCCAAATTTTCAACAGAGACCCTCCAGAATTTTGCAAGTGTGAAGACAATTCTTTCAGAACTGTACATAATTTCTGTGCAGTATGCCTGCATTTCGCTTGATTTTTACGTGATTGACAGACACAATCCTGAATGGTACGCCTCAAACATGCGGGTGAAAATTCAAACAATATGGGAATAATTACACAAACCAAGATGCAACGAGCAGCCGGAACAGATTAGAATCCATCTTGGCGTAGATTCTAATGTCTGGAACTCATTCTTCCACCAGAAATTCTACAAGATAGCCTTTCTCACCCTCATCGACAAAATACTATCTCCGGCACTGCTCCGGAATCTCCCATAATTGTCAGGTCGATGTGTGGTGACTCAGACAGACAGACAGATAACGGGGCTGGCAGAGAGCTACACTCACTGAGGAGGATGATGACACACAGCAAGATGGCCACCAGGGCCCCAGTGCTGAGTCCCGCTGAGCTGGTTTGCGCCTCGGCGTTGCACAGCTCCATGTTGCCCTCGCGATCGCAGGTGCACACGCGCACCGTCAGCGTCCCGGTGCTGCTCTGCATGGGGAAGTCGCCGTCCGTGATCACCACGGGAACCAGGTAGACGCTCTTGTGCAGCGGGTTGTAGCTGGAGCGTCGGGTGAGGACGCTGGCCGTGTTATCTGGAGAGATAAACGAAATACATTTAACCTTATGGAACGATGCAGCAACTCCTGATGTGATACACGGGCAATAGATTGTCAGAAAAAAGAAAACCAAACGCAGTGTGTAAACTTCCTTTGTTTCGGTGGTTGCTTTGACAGAACTTTGCACCATGCCAGAGTATATGATTGTTCTAACTCTAGACTGCACAGTGGAAAGTATTTCCTCCCTTTGTATGTTACAAGATTTACTGTCCTCCAGCCTGGTTCACCAGATTAACCATATGGTGACATAAACATGTAGGCATTATCCTTCATTGACTATACAAGTCCGGAGACATAGCTGTGATCGAGACCGAAAGAGATCCGACAGTACATCAGCTACCTCCATTGTCTCTGACGGTGAAGTTCCCTCGGTAAACTCCTTCTGTGTCCAGACTGAAGAAGAACTTGTGTCCGCCCACAGGGTCATCGGCGTCCACTGCACTCACCGTCTGGATCTTCTGTTCATGGCAGAAACAAACACAATTATTAAAAATAAAAACAGCCTAAGTTTTCTCAGACAGAAATATCCATATGGTAAGGTGCTCTTTAGTTTACAAGGCTCGTGAAGATACAGACCAAAACGGACTGATATGTTTATTCAACTAAAGGCATATAAAAAGTCCTCTAATGGGAAATGGTATGGTGAACGGGAGCGAGGAAAACACAAGCCAGCTTGAAACCGAGATGGACCTCAGTGAATTAACAATGGCAACTAATGAGAGGGGGACAAAAGGGGGATGAAAGGCGAGGGAGGAGACCAAGAGACGTGTGGTGGGCAACATGCCCTTGACGTGTCATCGGCCATGACTGATTATCTCGTCAGCCGCCACGGAAAGACCATCCCGGGGGACCAATCGGCAGCCTGAAGGAGTACAGAGCTCACTTGCAATGCTTTATCGCCATTGGCATACGTGGTATTTCTGGACATACTGTATAAGCCATGATAGTATCTCTAGATGCCAGTAGAATATGGAACAATGAGAGTGGTGGGAACAATGAAGACATGTCAATCATTACGTGTCAGCGGACACGGGTGGAGGGTCTGTGTGCCATACCTGTCCCGCCTTGGTCTTTTCACAAACAAACGTCTCGTAGAAAGAGGCGAACACGGGCGCGTTGTCGTTGACATCTAGAAGACGAATATAAACAGGCACTCGACTGGTCTGCTGAGGTTTGTCTGAAGAGAAAGAAAACATATTCAAACCATTCTGAAAAAAAATAAAGAAATACAACAGGATAATTAGCCTGAGTGAGACTTACTGAACTCTGTGGCAACAACTGAAATGTTATGCCAGTTAGCTTCTTCCCGGTCAAGAGGTCTCGTGATAAATATGGATCCATTCCCAGAATGCACGTTAAAATGCCTATCCAGATCTGTACGACGATCAATAGAATACCTGTAGTACAGACATACAAATACCAATGTAAGAACCAATAATTCAACATTGAGTTCAGCTATGGATGGACTAGGGTTTTAGACCACAGTGCACTTAATCTATTTTCTGCACTACACTCACCTAAGATCACTACTGTGGCACAAACCATTTTTCCACTGAATTAGTCTCATACAGTACTTTCAAAATCCATTCCAGCCTTTTCTGCCCTCTGTGTATTCTTAATACTGTATGTCCTGAGGATCTGCCTTAAACAGCCAGTGGGATTTATATCACTCTGTTTTCATCCCATTAGCCTGAATTTCTGGGAAGGGAAACCGCTCTGAACAGTGGCACAGACCAGACTTATCAGTTCTATCATCCAGTGGATTACGTAACGATCGACTAATTAAATTTATACTGGAATGCCCTTTCAGTGTATTTCCATGAGGAGTGGTAATTACGGGACTTTGGACATTGATAAGAACTCTCTGGAAAGTGTATGCAGAGATGGAGCAGAACACACACCTTGTGCTTCGCTCATTAGTCTTCCTACTGAGACGTTTTCTAGACTCCAAATTTAATGAGATGACCGATTCAACTCTAATCACCCCCCCCCCAAAAAAATACTGTAGCACAACCTTACATCAGATACCCTCAGAAACAAATTACCAAACCAATCTCCCGGTGACCTTGGTGTGGGCGGTCGGTACAAACGAGGAGGTGGGCCTGAGCAACGTTTCTGAACCCACTCCTGGGGACCCCCAGCCACCTCACAATGTCCCGTAGCCCCAAGCTAGACCACTTGTTTCAAGCAGTTAAGGGCCTGAGGATAATATAACAAGTTGATTCAGGTGTGCCCGCTTCGAAGTACATCTAATAGATTGAACCTCTGGGGCTCCCCAGTTGTAACAACCACTGAGTACAGGGAGGGCCGAGCGTCGCTCCAACCGACCTGACAGGGCTGTTGGTTCTGTCCGGGTCCATGGCCCTGACGGATCCCACTACAGCGCCCAGGGCCGCGTCCTCCTTCACCTCCATCAGGTAGCTGGCTCTCTCGAACAGAGGAGGTTCATCCACGTCCTCCACATCGATCCTGACCGTGGCTATGGTGGGCAGGGTCCCCTGGGAGTGGGGGTGTAAGGCCTGGACGTTCTGGACCTGGATCTCCAGGGTGTAAGACATGGTCTTCTCATAGTCCAACGGCTGTGGGGGACAGAGAAACGGGGTCAGAACCAGAACATAGCAGGTGACTCATGTTCCATACTGAGGCAGGTCACACCCATCGCGAAAGTGTTTTCTCATCGTTCAATGGAAGATAATAGACTTTCGGATGTAATGGTCTGATGCTGGGCTGATAATAGGATATGTGAGCCATCTGTCACATACGAACATCCTGTTTTGTTTTTAATTCACAGGACCAAAAGTGGATGTTACCTTTAGAACAGTGATGACGCCTTCCTGTGTGTTTCTCTCCGTGTTGACATCGAAGATGTCCAGGCCGTCCCCACTGACAACGCTGTAGCTCATCTCTGCATTCTTCCCAATGTCTTTATCCACTGCTTTAATTCGCCCAACTGGATGTCCAGCTTTTATGGACTCTGGAATGCTGAACTGATACATATCTGGAACATTGAACCAGCAGACACACATGTAAATCGAAAGAAGTTCGATCCAATTGCCTTCTTTGAGATGCTTCACATGTGCAAGGCAGCATATAACGAAGAGGTTACAACATTTGCGAGATTAAATCCCCAAGCTAGGAAGGTGAAAAATCTGTGGTTCTGTCCTTGAACAAGACCGTTAACCCAAAGACCGTTAACCCAAATTGCTCCTCTACGTCGCTCTAAAATCAAAATAATATTAGACCATCTGCATTTTGCAACCATCACTTCCATTTCAACCACTCCAAATAATTTCAGCCAGTTATTATGTTGAAGACTAGAAGGAAAGTGCATGAAAGGAAGGAGCTGGAATGGCCTGGAAGCGTGAAGGAAAACAAGGTTGTCACAAATAGAAAGAGCTTATATGTTTTCCCTTGGAGTGTTTCTCAGTGCCAGCTTCTCCTCAACACTTCCCTGTTTTTGATACTAACACATTTAATGATTCCGACGGGTAGTGAGCCTGTATCATTGCTCTGCAGTGGTGCTGGTGGGGGCTTAACATTGTGCTCATGGTGACCAATTAGACTGTGTCTGTTTCCACCTAGCATGGCGCTGACTGCTGGTGCACCCTTCCTACTGTAAGGTGTCATCAACTGACTAATTGGAGAGAGACATGTGAGAAGGCGTACGTCACACTGTGTGTGGAGTGGATCAGGCAATTTTCCCTTTTGGTTTCCACTCTCCAGCCATTGGACTTAAACAGAATGATAACGCCAAAAGCAATCTGTCAAACAGATTCCGGAGTGTTTGTGCAAGCAACAGCGACTGAAACAGAGGGTGTGATTGAAAGTGCGAGTGTGTGTACATGTGAGAGAGAATAGAGAGAAAAGCAGAGAGAGAGAGAGAGATAGAGTGAGGGAGAAAAGAAGAGAGAATCACTATTACTCTGCTCATCCAATCAGGATAATCCAGGCGATTCACTTCGTGGGACCCTGCGTTTCATTTTAATCACATAACCCCATTCAAGATGGACTCTACCATACACACACACGCACGCACGCACGCACGCACGCACACACACACACACACACACACACACACACACACACACACACACTTGTTTTACTATATAAATGAGGACTTTTTTGGAAGCAAAATTGATTTCCATTAGAAATTCTCTTGTAACCCCTTAGTGTAACCCTAACCATAATAACCCCTAAAACCCCAGTATTTCCCTAACCCCAAGCCTAAAAAAAGCAATTTTTCTAAGTGAGGACTGATAAAATGTCCTGACTTGTCATGACTTGCCACGGGTTAATAAACGTGTGATGACATCAGGACCTCCTATGTATTGTAGTACACAGTGACATGGCTGGACACAGCCTTTTGTTAGTAACAGGTCACTCACAGACACCAGCACTTATGCCACCGTGAAGACCACTGACGACTGTTACTGGTGGAACGGTGGCCATCGGGCCTTCGCTTTGAGACTGCTACTCACTCTGTGAGAAGCCCGGGGCATTGTCGTTGACATCGGTCAGGGTGATATTGACAGCGGTGGTCCCGGTTAAACCTCCCCGCTGGCCAGCCATGTCCTTGGCCTCGATCACCACCTGGTAGTGCTCCCTCTTCTCCCTGTCCATCTCTCCGGGCCCCAGAGCTGTTCTGATGATGCCTGAGGAGAAATTGCGGGAACATGATTATTCATGTGTCGTAATGAGATTTATTTGAAATTAGCTAAAGCGTATTTGCCTTACTGAAGAGGGTTGGGCCTTGGGGGCTCATGGCGCCACCATGTTGGGAGATCTTATCTAGATTATATGTCCTTGATTTACATGCCGTTGCTACTACCCATGACAATAACATAACGAATGACCTGTGTGAGGGATACATGTGTAGTGCATTTCTCTCTAACAGAGCTAAGACCTCGTTCTTTTTAGTGACAGTGAAATGTCAACTGAGGTGACCTTTCATTATACAATACACAACAGCGGCTGGCCCGGCCCGTTCTGTAAATGGCTTCCATCAGCGGCAATATGACCGTTTTCAGATTAACCCTAAACCACTCAGAACCATCCCTTCCTTGCAAAGCTCTCAGGATTTCCTGTTGTCTGGTGTGACAGGGACATCATCGTCCATGTCACGTCGGAGATAAACCATATCACTGTTAAGCCACACAATAATCTACCAGTTGAAAGCTTTCTTGTTTCCATTTCCCTTTTGTTTAAACACAGCCACAGCAACGGGAGACGTTCCAGAGTGCACATTAATGATGAAATGTTTTAGTCTACTTTGGAAAATGCACAGGGGGCCAAAAAAATAGTAATGGCTTTGGCACTGTGACTCTGAACATGACATTACAATACCGTCTCTCCCTTCATTGTAATAATTACTCCCTTGAGGGGATGAAAAAAAAAGCATTGCTTTTGGTTCAGACAGACAACAAAGTCAGACAGACCTGTGTCCGGGTCCACTGAGAAATACGGGTGCCCTTGGCTGATGCTGTATCGTAGCTTAGCGCTGTTCCCATACATACTGTCATCTGCGTCCGTGGCTGTCACCTGAGTGACTGAAGTACCTGAGAAGGGAAGATAAAAGGCTTTGTTAATGGCGAAGGACGAAAATGAACCGTCAAAACTGTTTATGGTTCATAGACATTGCGAATGAAATATTAGACACGTTAAGGCACTGTTGAAATGTTACTGTTCTTTCATCACAAAAGGGAGTTAAAATTTAAATCGACTTTGTCATGTAAATACATCCTAGTTGTAGTGAGAGAGAACGTACCTATGACAGAACTCTCAGGTACACTGGCGGTGTAAACCTCTTTTGCAAATTTGGGCTCGTTGTCATTGATATCATGGAGTTTAACAATGAACTCGGTCTCTGGCTCCAGTTTCCTCCCCGTGTTCCTGTTGACTACGGTGGCTCTGAGCGTATAGAAGGCCTTCTCCTCTCTGTCCAGCCTTTTGTTGGCATGGAGATCACCATTGCTCTCATCTATGGTAAATATGTCTCCAGCGCCATCCCCGGTTAGAATGTACTTCAGGGTTCCATCTCCCTTGTCCATGTCAGACTGGAGCTGCCATAGAAAACCAAAAGAATAGTGAACATACTTTTCTCCTTGGAGAAATTGGGGCCTTCAGAGAGACGACAGCTAGGCAAATACCAGATATTGTCTAGTAGTAGATAAAAAAACTGAGTTCAATAAACTGATTTATTAGGGTTTATTCCACATGCATTCCTGTCTATTTAGGGATGGACTAGCACTCCCATGGGGACATTCCTTATCTAATTTAACTGACAGGAATGAAAATGGAATTGGCCCCAACTCTGGAGGTCAGCTAGCCAAAAACCAAGATATTTACAGTTTGCATCCGATGGCGTGACAGTTGATGGGCTATGAGGAGGGATATGAGTGACAGGTAAGGGGGCGACAGGGACTGACGGTCGCTGAGTGATGAATGAATCATTCAGTGTTTTTATTACATGGTCTTGCTATGCTGGCTATGCCTTGATTTGTATAAGAAGTTCATATGATTTAAGGTCAAACTCCAGATGATTTAGGGTAAAGCTCCAGTTGAATAAAGGTAAAGCTCCAGCTGATTTAGAGTAAAGCTACAGTTGAATTAATGTAAAGCTCCAGTTGATTTAAGGTGCAGCTCTGTATCACCATAACTTATGAACTTGGGAAGGTCACTAAGGTATGTTATGTAATAGCCATATTTATAATGTGAATTTGGTAAACAGCAGATCTAATATACAGCTTCATGTGGTAATGTCTATCTACACAGGTATTCTGTACTAGTCCACAAGGTAACACTTTATTTTGAGAGTCCCAAAAGTACGTCTGTAGATGTCTACTGACTATCTGTAACATTTTAACTATCTACTAACCCTAACACTTACCTACAGTTAAGCCCAAAAGTATTCATACCCATGCCAATTGTGAGCTATAGTGAATTTTTATTTAACCAATAGGTTTATTCTGGCTGGAAATGACATAAACAAGTGACAAAACACAGTAAGACATTGTGCTGGAGATACAAATGAATAACGTAACTATTTCTGTTTTTTTCACATTTTTACGAAAAATGCCATTATTCATACCCCTTGAAATTGTTGCAAATTTTTGAGAAAAGTTTCTATACCATTTAAAATGGTCTTGTAATTTCCACCATGAGAGAGCATTCTAATCACCTATAAACTGAGAACAGCTGAACAGCAGTAGTTCTCTAGTCAATGTTACTAGTCGACTGCCAGTCATGGCTAAAAACAGAAATAGTTACATTATTCATTTGTGTCTCCAGCACAATGTCTTACCGTGTTTTGTCACTTGTTTATGTCATTTCCAGCCATAAGAAACCTATTGATCAAATAAAAAATAACTATAGCTCAAAATTTGGCATGGGTATGAATACTTTTGGGCTTAACTGTATATCCTATCCCTAACCTTTATTCTATCCCTAACCTTAACCCTTACCCTAAACCTTAATCTAAACCTAACCCTAACCTTAACCTTAGCAAGCAGTTGTTTACCAACCAATAGTTTGTTTAAAGTTTGTTGATATTATAACTATCTATAGAACATCTACAGATGGAAATTGGGACTCTCAAAATAAAGTGTAACCGTCCACTACCTCACCTTTCAAAACCAAGGTTCACTGCATTAACTGAATGAATTAACAGCCATCCCAGTGCACTTTCCCTGTCCTCTGACCATTGTCAATGAGAACACCACAGTAATTCCTTTTAAGATAATTATCAAAGTACAAGGCAATCTCAGAACATGCACACTTGAATGGAAACGGAGATGACAACTGACACGAGTGAAGAAGGAGAGCCTTTGAAATAGAAGAAAGCTGATATGGTTTAAAGCCTTGATACAAGGAAGGATAAATCATTGTAGCCTCTCACAAATGCTACATTCACCTAGAAAATCATCTAAATCCAACATGTAACCCATAATACCTGCAATTCCTCTCTCAGCACATACTGTAGGATCCTGTCTCATCTCATCTTTTATTCCAATCCCATAAGTAGCCGTTACGCAACTCTGAGCGACGTGTTGCACGGAAGACTTAGTAACCGCCCTTAACATGCTCTGCACGTGTCCCATCATTGCCACAAAAAACACTCGACATGAATGCATTTCAACGATGAAGTGTCCACGATGATGGCGGACAGTGTACGCCTATCTATTAGACACCACCAGGCTGTTGAGTCCCACCAGAGAGAGAGAGAGAGACAGAGAGAGAGAGAGAGAGAGAGATGAACAGTAGACAGAACATGTGACAGATAACATCATTAAATGCATGGCAGCACAAACCCAGTCTGGGTGGAGGGAGAAAAAAAACAGGGACCTGACAAGGTGAATCATTCTCTATGTAAGGCATATGAAAATAATCCGCCGCGCCGCGATGCTCCCCTACTAACTCCCGAGGACTCGGCGGAGTAACCTCGCTCAACACCAGTGGTGGTGGCTCCAGAAAAAAACTTTCCCTCAGTCTCTCGGCCCTTTTTTCTGTCCATCTTTGATCATCTCCCCGCTGCTCTGTGAAGCCGGGTCTCACTGTGAAAGCCTGAAGGGTAACAGGGCACTGCGGAGCACAGGGCCTCAGTAGATCTCCTAACCCTCAGTAGATCTCCTATCTCCAGCTCCATAAAAACAACAAAAAAAGAGGCCCCATGCTGTGCTGTAGGCAGCTCCACATCGAGCTACTCCACAATCCTGCTTCTTTCTTGTGATTCCTGGGTCTATCTATGGCTCCATCTACAGTTCTCTGAGATCTGAGGTATAAGCGCCAGTGTGTGCGCTTGTGGTACATTACAGCAACAAAAAAAAGACACCCCAATCCTGGCGAGCGGGATATGTCTAGTGTTCAGTCTACTCGACAGTATCTGGTCAGAGAGGGTGAAATGTGATGGTTTTGGGGGAGTGGTTAATACTCTTTTGCCGTTATGTTCAACAGTTCCGGCAGGTGTTTTCCCCAGACACTAGTTCAGAACTGATTGGCACAATAAGACAAGCGGAGGCAAACGGACTCACCTTTCCAATGTACTGCTTATCACTCCCAGTGTACTCCTCCTGTAAAAAGAACTGGTTCCACATCCATCCTCGTTTGAAACGCCTCAGTAGCTTCCCTTCCCTCTCTCCATCTCCGACCATCTCCTCTCGTCCCGTCTCCACCCCAGTCCTTCCGCTGAGAGACATGGCATCCACACAGTGGGACAGGAACGCCCATAGCAGGGCCAACAAGCAAGTTCTCATGGTGGAACGGTTGTATTTGCACAGACCACCAAGCCTCTATCTGCCCCGGTATGTATGTCCTACAAGGGAGCTGGGCTTCAACCTCATAGTCCCCCTCCTTCACGACGGCGTGTAATCCTGTAAGGAAAAAGAGACGATCACTGATTACTGAGGTTTCATGGAGGCGTCCACATTGTTTCATGCGGAATTTTTTGTTGAGCATTTTTTATCCACTTGAAGAAGTACGATTTATTGCAGTCAGAACACAGAATGTACAAAACAGACTACCAACTGGATATATCACTCATCCCGGAAACCATAATTTCACTTAATTGAGATGAAATAGACAAAAACTAGAGTGGCTTTAATTGAAATTAGCCTCTAAACCAGAAAAGACAAAAAAAAGAGTTTGCACTTAATCACCATCAATTAATCAATAGTCCACATCCACATTAGCTGCTCTGTTACAAAGAGACCAATACTCACCGAGCAATTAACTCACTCAGTGCAGTGTCATTTACCCTCCCTAATTTACTCTGAATCTTTACACTGGAGTCATGAAACCTAATAACACACCATGCATGTCCTGACCAGTTGAATATTCCATAAACCACACACAGAACACAAGCATTCTGTCACCATGTAATTTCCAGCAATCACAAGCTTCCGCATTTCACTCGTCAAGCCATGCCTTTTTCCCATTTTACTACTTATGAAGGAGATTGCCATTATGATTGCAGCCGAGAGGGGAGGTGTGGGCCAGATTTATTACTACTCAAAGCATTTCTGTTTCTCCCACTACAGTGTGTCATTCACCGTTTCTGTGATGACATTGACTTTGAGTGTATCTACATAAAAAAGCCTTAGCCTTAGCTTAGGTCAACATTGCTTTGCCAAAGCTGAGATGGATTGATGCTTAAAAGGCATGATTACGATGGGCGAATTGACTCCTGCAATCACGTCGTTGCTTTTCTAGCACTGCCGTCCGACCCCTCAGCATGGCCTCCATTAGGGGCCATTACGCTCGCTTTATGAATTGGACTAATTGAATAAGGTAACAACCGATACTAAAGTGTATTGATTTGCTGTCCAAATCAGTCAAGTTGAAATGACCACAGGGGTCTGTAATTGTGTGCTAGGGAACTGGGGTCCGGGGGGGGGGGGTGGGTGGGTTCTTACTATATTTTCAGTCGAGGGGGCTAATCCCCTTTTATATCACTGTGGATGTGAGGCCAGGCAAGCAGCAGAGTAGAGTGGGGAATGTGGGCTAGCCTAGTGAAGCACATTAGTCAAGGCCCCAGCCTTGCCGCGAGCCATTCCCCTCCGCTCTGTGACCTGTTAAATCCCCTGACAGAGTCTAGCTGAGGGAAGTCACCTGGATCTACATGGTTTTGTTAGACACTATGTCAGAGGACACAGAAACACAGTGTTCCATCTATTCCCACTACACAAAATGTCTGCTAATTCCATCACCGGCCCTGCTGAGAGACCAGGGTCCGCATCGAGCGGACTAAATATCAATGAATGAACGAAGCAGTGGTAAAGATTCACTTGAGCCTGCATAACACAGAAACCACCAACCCAATGGCTGCTGCTCAACATTATTCAACATAAAGCTAAATAATCATTCTTATTTATTTTGGAGTCTGTATTCTGGATTTGATATATACAAATATCCAAATTAGCATATAGATTGTTATTGTTATTAAATCCATAATAAAGGCACGGAAAGTCCCCGGAAAACTATATATATCTTCCATTTTGCACAGCATGCCATCGTGTCACCGCAATTCGAACCGATCCACCAGACCATCTAGCATGACCTTCAGGTGACATAACATTCATTTCTCTCCCTCCCTGCTCCCTTAAAAACCAGGCATTTTGTGGTCAGGACTGGGGGAGGGGGCGACTGTAGCGTGTTGGGGGAGTAGGCTGAAGGGAGGTGGGGGGGTAAGCCGGGTGCCTGGACCAGACCAGCGACACCTCCAGGGCTGAAGGGACGGGGGACGGGGGGACTGGTGGGGGGCGGGGTGGGCTACACTGGGTGGTGGTGATCGCCCGGTGCTTCAGCTCAGCCCCCCCCCCCACCACCACCACCACTACCACCCCGAAGACATACAGCCACAGCCACTGGCACAGCGACCCTGATGAGTCCCATGGGAGCAATTAGAGGTGAAGAAAGGACAATGTCAGCCCAGGGCTGCCTCGGTGCGAGAGGGAAGAGAGGGGAAGACGGCGAACAGGTACAAGACCTGCTACAACAACAGGGCAGAGCAGCCTCATAATGGCACCTAATGCCTGGCCGTGTCACACACACGCTATTCACACCGTCTGCAGACTGCTAATGAATAAGGCATGGAGGTGGAACTATTAGCTGATTAACTTTGGAACAGTTTTAATGCACTGTATTACAGAAGTGTAGACATTCAGGTTTGATACTGAAGATGTGGCTGACATATAAGTCTCGGCATTTTGTCTTAAGAAGCAAACTACAAGCTCCCCGTTGGCAGGAAAACATTTTTTTTTGTATCTGTTCCACAGTATTCAACAAATAAAAAGGCATGTCTGGAAAATAAATTGCATTTGGATTGTGGATGTTAGGAGGGGGGCCTCCTATCAGGTTGCCACCACTCTTAGCAATAGGCAGCCAAGCAGCCGACTGTCATTCCCCAGGGCTTCGCTGTGGGTCATCAATACCTATTGATCTGTCTGTTTAAGGGGAATAGTCTGTCTAGACTATAGACTGTCTTCAGGATGTCACGGTGTCACCTCGCTTGGCGCGCGACATTCGTTGACTTGTCTGCTTTAAGTGATAAAGATTTCCTTGTCTCACGTGAAACATCTGCTGTTTCTTTTCTTTTGTACCAGCGATAGCCAAACAAGGAGTGGAGTCAAATGACCTATTGTAACCAGACATCTCTCATTCTGTGTACAGTCCACCCTTCAGGAAGAAAACCAAAACATCACACGGCACCACCACATCGACTGGTCCAATTTGAGTGGGTACAGCGTTTACAGAGCTTATTTTCCAAGAAGAGAAGACTGTCACCACACAACATGGGTACTAAACCCTGCTGCCATCTCCTCTTAGAAGGGTCTCAGTTCCCCCCTCTTCCCCCATAATCTCCCTAGCAACATGTGTGTACTAATCTTAACAGGAGGAGATAATAGATGGTGAGTGTTTTTTTTTGTGTGGCCGAATGAGACTGAGCACCAACACAATTACTGTCAGGGAGCGTCGCTGTCACACTCATACCAGATGGGACCTCTTAATTACGTAAGGGGAATAATATGATTTAGAGGTGACGTGCTTTACGCTGTGCCACCAAGGATTCTGTTATCTATCTACCTGTCTGTCTGTCCTGCATTGCTCCCGTTGCCCTGATTGTTATAGAATGATAGGAAACGTCGGTTCCACACTGCTGCACTCAAAGAAGCTGTCATGGCGTGATTGCATTTTGAGAAAAAATAAATGACACCCAAATATGGAGACGCCGGCGAAAGAGTTTCCCGAATGATTACGTGTTTCTGTGTTGGTGTGTGTGCATGTGTGTGTGTGTGTGTGTGTGTGTTGTTTAGTTGTATTGTATCCTCAATCATCGGTGTGAGTATAGTGGTCCATTGCGTCAGATGTTGTTTACTGAAAAAGATGACACCACACAAACCTGTGTGTGTCTTCCATTTATGGCCTCTTTGTCAATGGAGCTTCCTACGTAACCCACTGTCTCCCAGAGTGCTGTTGGTTGGGGAGTGTTTGTTCGGGGTTCCGTGGAGGAGGAGAAAGCGTGAGAACTACAGCTTTATGGTCAGCTTGAGCAAAGACCCAGCAGGAGGCTTCAGGTCATGGTTTTCCCTGCGCCGTTGTGGGCAGGCCCTGGAATGTGTCTACCCCTCTTCTACAATGGAAATGGACCAGCATCTGGCCAGACTACTGTCTGAGTGTGTGTGTGTGTGAGTCAGAGCAAGAGAAAGAGAGAAAGAGAAAAAGAGAGGGATGGAGAGAGACAGAGTGAGAGAAAGAAAGCGAGAGAGAGGGAGAACAATTAGTGGTTAACCTACATCCCACATGTGACAGTGGCTGTAGGGCAAAATTGATCATATTTCTCTCTCTTTTTGTCCTTCTTTAATAACCTTCAGCTCAGGATCTGACCGTCTCGTCTAGTCATTACTCTGTACCTGGCCTCGTTCTGTGGCCATGTTCCAGCTGCTCTAACGAACCATAAAAGAATCATGACAGTCCTAGCCACTGCAAGAAAATCCAAGAATGAATGAATATAATTTAATGACCGAAACCGCTGTCTATATTCAACCAACTCCCACTGTTCTCATGTGAAAGAAGAATTTGCTTGGGAGTGGTCAAGTGCATGTTCAATGTTTCAAGTTTAACTTGTTTGACCTTCCAGTCCCTGTACCATGTTAACAGTAAACGCCCACATGTCTGAATCAGAAGCAGCGTTAAGCCGAATCCCATGGCAGAGAGCAGTGGATTTATTGTCCAGGGGTCTAGCACTAGATTCCCCCTAGAGGTCAACTTCTGTTATCATTATTGAGATGTATGTAAAAGAAGCAATGGTCATCCTGAATTATAGCACAATGGGCTACTGGAAGTTTGGCATATACAATGAAATATCTTCCAAATGGTCACTAGGTGAGCACATAACCCTATTGCCTCGGTTAATACAATGCATAAGATGAATACAAGGATCAAAACATAGTGCAAAAGAAAAATGTAAACATTGCAGCACATTCTCATTGTTTTCCACACTTACATAACAGTGTTTCTGGAAACCATGCTATAATTCTAATAGAACAAATCGAGCTAGTAGCTATCCTTCAACAATAACCTCTTCTCAATTCTCTTCCGTAACATAGTTTCACCTTTAATTAAGCTTAATAAAGCGTGGGAAATAACCAAACAAATGAAGCTAGGGATTTTATTGGGAAGAAGAGATTGTGTGGGTATCACACCAGAGTACATGTGGTGATTTTGCACTGGGAGGAAATAAACAATCCATTAGTTTTACGAGGGAAAGAGCTCCCTCTATTTCATACCTCAAACGTACATTTGAAAGCAATCCTACACTGATAAAAGATAAAGCCTGTAGCAAACAACACTTAGACTATCACTCTCAACTTTCTCAACCATCAAATCGATGGGCCTGTTTTCATAGTTGGTAGTACACTAACATGTCTGAAAATAATATATCGATTCCCTCGCCTTCACAGATCTTTGCAGACTATTTATTTTCTTTGATTGTGTCAGTTTTTTCCAGACCATTGATATGTATTCAAGAGAATGTAAGTTATTTTTTACTGTTTTTCGTTTGTTGTTCCAGGTACAGTAGGGTTAAAAAAACAGAGAGCGAATCAGTGACAACATAAGGCCTTTGTAGACATGCTAACTGCAAATAAGGCTCTCTCACAAGTGAGCTATAATTGCCATGGCTGTCAAACAGTGCATGAAAATGTTAGAAAAGGGGCATAAGTTGTTTTCAAAAGACAATTTAATGTTTCTACTCAAGACAGAAAAGCCGACTGGTTGTCAAAGCAATTGTTAATTTCAGGATAACAATTCTGCAACTCATTACAGCTCTGTCTGTGCAATTCAATGACTTGGATGTAGAGCATTGTTCTCTCAGAAGACTAGCACACATGGTGTGATTCAGAAATTCAAAGATTTTGTCTACAGACCACCCAAAAACAAGTCACAAACACCTTCATAGGTAGGTTCCTGCGTTAAGTAATAACACAACTGTGGAAGTCAATACAATCTAACCCCATTAGCTGGACTAACAAATGGACAATGGACCATTGTCAGATGAGGTTACAAGACCACAAAAGCTCATTAACATAGAGTACTATTAAAAACCCGAGGTTCATTTGCATACAGAACCCACATAATGACATTTGAAGAATGGTCTCTATTACGTGAGTGCATTTTTCTTATTCCATGGCCAAATAAAACCGCAGCTGGATGACTGAGAATGAAGGAACGGTGTTCAGAGAATAGGGTGGATGTTTCCCACGGAACTCCCAATGCAAGTTTGAGGTATACAAGATGATGGCGGTCAAGACACATGATTGTAACATTGCTACTCTGTGATCAATATAACCAACGGGAACATCCATTCCTGAGCGCATGGGCCACTGTGACCACATGAGGGCACAATTAAAGAGACTCTGTGAATGTTCCAAATGAGAATCAGTTGGAATACCCCATAAATTAATCATAATTCCCTATAGCCAAGGGTCACATCATTCTTGATCGAGGTTTAAGACAGCAGAATGATCAATTATCTTTTACTGGAGTAATCTGTGGAAAGCCGTGTGTTCCAAAGGTCACAGTGACCTGAGTGGGTAGTGGGGAACTGGAGTAGAACTGGAGTCTTTTAATGCATTACATAGGCTGAATATGTGATGTCGATTGGGATACTTCCAATGTCTATGCTGTGCCTCACATCACCAGTGATCAAATGAATCTAACATTAAGAGAAATAAGGATCGATTGCCTCTCTTGTTGTAGTAGATTGTATTACAGTAGCTGTATTCAAAAAGGTGTGGTTACACAGGTCAAATGAATGCAGGCATACACACTACAAAAATATATGAATCAACTAACTGATCTTTGCAGTTAAAATCTAAATTATTACATATTCAGAAATGTAAAATGCTCTTTGGCCACAAGCTGAAATTTACATAAATCCACAGTAATAGTTGCTTTGGAAAGTGAATGGAAATGTTTTTGTGTTTGTTTCCTCTTTTTGACATGATTACTCATTAACAAACTCCAGAGGCAAAGTATGCACATAAGAACAAAAGCAGACTGGGAATAGTAAGATACAGGTGTCTTTCCTCCCCTCTGTACGAACAGATAGACTGGGCTAAACAGAGTTGCATCTATATTCACATTGAAGTACATGTCCAGTTACACTGCAATAGTGTGTCACTGTCAAAACAATAAATAAAACAATACACATCAATTATTTATAACAGGACACATCGAGTTTTCATGTTGACTAGGATTCCTTTATCACTTAAACAATGCCAATATTAAGAGAAACCAGTTATGGGACCTCTAAATAAAAAAACATGCTCATCATAATCCGTCTGATGTAAATAACAAGACTTGCTTCTAAAAGAACATTGATTCAATCCCCTGACATAACCGATAACCTGCGAACGAGGACCTGCTACGTAAACTGCACTGCAAAAAAACAAAACAAAAAAACATTACAAATAATCAAAAGATAGGTTAACTTTATTCTGGATGTATACATTACAGCTCTTGGGCTGTTGTGAGTTTTAAGGGGTAATAGAATCATGATGAAAGCTATTCAAGAAACATGGAAAATAAGGACCTGCGCTTTTTCCACACAGTTGCGGTCGAGACCACATGAATTGAAGATTTTCGGCAAGTGCATTATCATTTTCTAAAAAACATTAATTCTGTTCATGAAATCAAGTGAAGTTCCGATTAGATCAGTTATGACACACAGATTAGATAAATAACAACTTTGATAAAGTTAACAGGTAGGCTATTTCACTCAAACTATGAACAAACCGCAGTCCCCGTATTTAAATAATTGAACATGTTACATTGTTAATAGATATGTATATAAAATAGAATTTGACCATTTTATCAGCAACCATAGCTAAATAAAACATTTTGAGACTTACCAACGTTTAACGTAGCGGAAAGTTCAATCAATGCGTACTTGTGTGAATCCGTTGGATGCAACTGACACACTAAACGCGGAGTGGTGCCTGCTGGATCTCTCTCTTTCCCCCTCCTCTCTCTCTCTCTCTCTTTCCCTTCCTCTCTCCGTCTGTCTCCCTCTCTCTCTCTCCCGCTCTCTCTCTCTCACTCTCTCATAATGAGCATCCCTCGCTCGCTCTAACAGTTGAGTCGGACCCTGGCTGCTTCTGATTGGGTGTCACGCTCTGGTCCAGGATTAAAGAGACAGGCTTAGGTGAATAAACGTATTTATCTGCGATAATAATGAGGGGTTTTTCCAAACTATTTGCGACAGGGACACACATTTCCCTTTGAGCCATTCGAACAGGATGCTGGTGTTTTCTCTTGACTATTAAAGCTAATTAAAATGTTAAAAGCACTGCCTACTCACAAGCTTTGAAACAAACGGAGCTACGATGACAGTTCATGACAATGACTTGACAATGTTTTGAGATCATTCCAATTATGAAGGTTGGCATAACAGACAAACACTGAAACAATTACATCTACCAAAATAGTTTGTGACAATGACTTGACAATGTTTTGAGAGCTGTCCAACGATGATTGTTACATGGCACACACATACACACACGAACATACACACCTGAAATGTTATTCTGTTGTCTACAACCTCTGAAGGTCTTCAACTGTTACTGTTGAGTTTTGGCCAATTAAATGTAACATCCCTTAGACACGCTTTTTCCACCTGTCCTCTAAAAAATCCAGCTGATCATCACTGACAGCGGATGTTGGTTGTAAAAACCAGCTGGGGTCATTTTGTAATAATACCAGAATGTCGGTGTGTTTGAGAAACTGGATGGGCATCTTGGGTAGAAGGGACCTGAGATACTGTCACCCTCTGAAGGTGAAGATGACAAAAGGGTCATGGGGAGGTTCTTCTCAGTCTGTCAGTGACATCATCAGTGCTTCCATGTGATGTCCACATCCTGCGAAGGATCATTACTGTGTTTGTGTCCGTGTTTGTGTGTATGTGTCCGCACATGTCTGAGCGTATGTGTCCGTACGTGTTTGTGTGTACGTGTCTGTACGTGTTTGTGTGTATGTGTCCATAAATGTTTGTGTGCGCTCACGGATTTGACAGGCACTGTTTCAGAGAGGGGTATTGCTTGAAGAGCTCTGTAACAGTTCATTTTCAACAACATACTGACCCTGAAAAAAACATTCCTATTGCAGCCTTCTGACATAAACATGTCATTACAATGCTATTACTATATTGTGTTATTACAGTGTTACAACTCAGTAGTGAGACATACATAACCTAAAAATAGGTTTATAACATGAGGGTTTTGAAGATCCCCAAAAATACTGTTTAATTTATTTGTTACCTCTGTTCTCATATTTAACCTCAATTTGAAGTGTTTCACAATTGTCTTTTCAGGACAACATGGGCTTAAAGTAAAATACAAACAATTTGACATGAACTCATTGGATTCGTGAGCTATCTTGACAAACGTCAATGCTCTAATGAGGTCCTCCAAAGTGTAACTAACGCTGTAAGTGCTCAAACTGCAATGAATATCCAAGTAGTCAGTGACAACTAGGTCAGGTTTTGAGTTTGTGTCACAACGGTATGTGTGCTTGATGCAGTATTGTAGACACAGTACTGTGTCCTGGGATTTCCTATGATATTTTATCTACAGTAGCATCGAAAACAGATGGCTTGTACATGTTTGTTACAGTCTCAGCTTTCATCAATGGGTCATAATACAGTTTGTAGCTTGAACCATTCAGACCCTACAGAGGTTTGAAGAACTGTCCACGTAACCCTTTCGTGATTGTCCTGGACCTCCCTCACACAGCTCCAGCTCTGCCGTGGTTAATCACACAGACTAATCACACAGACTCTGCATCCATTAATCACACAGACTAATCACACAGACTAATGGTGGCCATCTATGGATGCAGAAGAAGTAGATGGTGAGATGATGGTACAACCCAGATGTCTGTAGCACAAGTACACTGTGAAATAATAGCTTAAAATCGAGCATGCAGTTTGACTTTGGGATTTAGCTTATAGACACATGAACACATTTCCTGGGCCAATGACGTCTATTTTCAAAATAGTGTTGTCCAGACACAGAACTACAGTGCTTCCTAATATTATTCAACCCCTTGGACTTTGTCACATTATATTATGTGACAACATGACCTCATAATGAATTTAATAAAGCCTTTATGCCACTGATCAACACAAAAGTGTCCATAATGTCAAAGTGAACAATAAAATCAGCAAATTGTTCTATAATAATTAGAAATATATGTATTCACCACCTTTGCTATTACACAGCTGAATGGGATTTGGTGCATCCGATTGTCTTTAGAAGTCAATAATTAGTTTAATGGTAATCATCTGTGTGCAATTAAGTTGTTTCATTTGAATTCAGGGTAAACACATCTGTATCTGGGATGCCCCACAGTTGTATTGTACAATTCCAAACAAAAAGTGCAATAATGAAGATGAAGGAACACTCAAAGCAAACCTGGAAAAGGGTTCTTCAAAAGCATCAATCACTAGAAGGAAATACAATCATTTCCAAGGCAAATCATCCGGTGCACAGTGAAGTCCATTATAAAGAAATGTAGAGAATATGGCACAACTGCAAATCTGTTAAGATCCATTGAGAAAGGTACTAGTCAAGGAGTCCTCCAAGAGGCCTATGGGAACTCTAAAGGAATTACAGTTTTCCGCGGCTGAGCTGACAGACACTGTGCTTACTGTAACCATAGCCAGGGTGCTTCGTAAAAGTGGCCTACACTGGAGAGTGGCAAATTTAAAAAACACAAATCTCAGCTAAAGTTTGCCAGAAGGCATGTGGGAGACTGAGATAATGTGGAAGATGACTCTATGCGCATGGATGAGATCAAAATAAAGCTTTATCTAAGCTCTATATTTGGCTCAAGCCTAACCATGAGGCATGGTGGCAGCATCATGCCATGGGGATGTTGCTCAGCGGCAGTGACTAGGAGACTGGCCAGGATTGAGGGAAGAATGAATGGAGGAAAATACAGAGAGGTCCTTGAAGAAAACCTAATACAAAGCCCACTGGACCTCAGACCCACGGGAAGCTTCATCTTTCAGCATGACAACAACCCATAGCACACAGCCAAATCCACACTGTAGTGGCTTTGGGACAAGTCTGTGAATATCCTTTCTTTGGTCTGGTCAAATCCCACACCACAATCCTATTGAGAATTCTTACAGCCTTGTTTCCAAAAAAGTTGGGATGATGTGTAAAATGTAAATAAAAACAGAATGCAATGATATGCAAATCATTCATTCCTATATATAATTGAAAATAGTACAAAGACAACATAGCAAATGTTGAAACTGAGAAATTATTTTTGGAAAAATACCTTCCCATTTTGAATTTGATGCCAGCAACACATTTCAAAAAAGTTGGGACAGGGGCATGTTTACCACTGTGTTGCATCACCTCTTCTTTTAACAATACTGCATAATAGGGATTTGGGAACTGGGGAGACCAATTGCTGTAGTTTGGAAAGTGAAATGTTTTCCCACTCTTGCTTGATATAAGATTTCAGCTGCTCAACAGTTCGGGGTCTCCTTTGTTGTATTTTTCGTTTTCATATTGCGCCAAATGTTTTTAATTGGTGACAGGTCTGGACTGCAGACAGGCCAGTTAAAGCCGGAACACTTTTACTACGGAGCCATGCTGTTGTAATACGTGCAGAATGTGGTTTGGCATTGTCTTGCTGAAATAAGCAAGGCCTTCCCTGAAAAGATGTTGTCTGGATGGCAGCATATTTTGCTCCAAAACCTGTATACATTGCTCAGCATTAATGGTTCCTTCACAGATGTGCAAGTCAGCCATGCAATGTGCGCTAATGCACCCCCATACCATCACGGATGCTGGCTTTTAAACTGTGTACTGAGAACAAGTTAGATGGTCCCTCTCCTCTTTAACCCGGAGGACGCGGCATCCATGATTCCCAAAAATAATTTAAAATTTTGATTCATCAGACCCCAGGACAGTATTCCACTTCGCCTCAGTCCATCCTTAATGAGCTCAGGCCCAGAGAAGGTGGCAGAGTTTCTGGATTTTGCTTTTATATGGTTTCTTCTTTGCATTGTAGAGTTTTAACTTGCATTTGTGGATGCAGTGACGTACTGTGTTCACAGACTATGGTTTTCGGAAGAGTTCCTGAGCCCATGCACTGATGTCCACTAGAGAATTGTGTCTGTTTTAATGTAGTGCCATCTGAGGGCCCGAAGATCAAGGCAATCCAATATTGGTTTTCAGCCTTGTCCCTTGCGTACAGAGATGTCTCTGGATTCTCTGAATCTTTTAATAATATTGTGTACCATAGATGAAAACTGCAATTTTTCATTGAGAAATGTTATTCTTAAATTGTTGCACTATTTGCCTGCGCTGTCTTTCACAGTGTGATGAATCCCTCCCTATCTTTACTTCTGAAAGTAAGTAATTCTATTTATACCTAATCATTACTGACCTATTGCCAATTAACCTAATTAGTTGGTGAGGTGTTCCACCAGGATTTTTTTTATCATTACACAACCATTCCTGTCTTTTGGTGCCTCTGTCTCAGTTTTGTGAAACATGTTGCTGGCATCAAATTCAAAGTGGGCATATATTTTTCAAGAAACAATAACATTTCTTAGTTTCAACATTTGATATGTTGTCTTTGTACAATTTTCTGTTGAATATAGGGTTTAAATGATTTGCACATCATTGCACTGTTTTTCTTTACATTCTACACTGCGTCACAACTTTTTTGGAAACGGGCTTGTAGAAAGAGTTGAAAATTGCTGTTCACCAAACATTTTGATGTCTTGCTTAACACAACAAAATGTAGAGAAGTCCAAGAAGGGTGAATACATTTGAAAGGCACTGCATACATATATTGCGAAGCAGTTTCAAAATGTAGCTACCTTCTCCAAATCTAAACACATACATCTAAACTACATAATAGCATCAAACTTACAAGCACATTCATACAAGGAACACAATGATACATGATCAAAATAAAATAAAAAATAAACTAAATTATCCAAAGTGCAGAATTTGGGGCACTGCACTCCTTATGTACAGACTTAAACCAAATAATGTCACGCACAATAAATCAAATATTCCTTGTCCAAAAGAATATGAAAAATGAGTACAATGTGTTCATTGACATAATCACTATTCCATGTATTCATTATAAAGATGGGTCAGTTTGGTTAAGGAAAGGTTAATACCATGGAGAAGCATAACTGATACAAATTTTAAGTCCTCAACCCACACCAGAGAAAAGCTCTGTAACAGTCACAATGTTGTAGATGATGACTTAGGAGTAACCCAAATTTACTTAAAAGTAGCCTGGCTAACCAGTAAACTTTTAAGTAAAAATGTCTCTGGCCATACGTTACTCCTCAGCCAGGAATGTATCTTCTCTTTAATGAGTCTGAATTATGAACGCCTCCTGGAGACTCACTGGTTGTAAAAATATAGAACTATTGTTACTGTTACAAGCTCAGACTGAAATACGGCAGAAGACAGTACAGCAGGAGATTTCTGTTGTAGTCATCAGGTAAACTTAAAAGTAGAAGTAACCTACTTTCATTCTCTGCATCCCTGCATATCTATAATATTAAAAGGTTGTACAAAGTTGACAGTTGCCTAGTTTTTCCCTATGTAGTAACTGATTGACTAATGAAAAAGCCATATACAATTATATGCAGTAGTATTTACGGATTTACGGATACAGTGAACACATTAACAACCTCTTCTGTGAAAACAACGTGTTGATACTCTTTGAACATAACACTTTGAAATTTGTATTAATTGAAAATGAGAAGTTTGTTTAACATTTTGCAAGGTCTAAGATAAGCATTCCAGGCACAAAGGCAAGAAAATGATCAGACATTCCAAAAATGCATTTATACCTTCGATCATTCTTCGTCAGTAATAGATACATTTTACAACATACCCCCTTCCAAAAACATTAATGAATAAATCAACACCTGTACTTGACTGCGAAAACTGTGACATGCCAGGATAACTTGTAAATGAAATCAATGTAAAACAAGTCAACATTTCATTTCCCAGTTAATGCAGGTGTTTCAATGTACCCACTGATCATGCAGCAGATCGATAATACGCATAACCAAGTTGATACAATAATTCCCTTCTAGCTAACTGACCCAGTGGCAACATATCCCTATATAATGCACTACACCCAGAGGTAACATATCCCTACATAGTCACTACACTCAGAGGCAACATATCCCTACATAGTGCACTACACCCAGAGGCAACATATCCCTACATAGTGCACTACATCCAGAGGCAACATATCCCTACATAGTGCACTACACCCAGTGGCAACATATCCCTACATAGTGCACAACACCCAGTGGCAACATATCCCTACATAGTGCACAACACCCAGTGGCAACATATCCCTACATAGTGCACTACACCCAGTGGCAACATATCCCTACATAATGCACAACACCCAGTGGCAACATATCCCTACATAGTGCACTACGCCCAGTGGCAACATATCCCTACATAGTGCACTACGCCCAGAGCTCCAAGTAGCGCAGGGTTCTGTTTGGGACTGAGCCAGTGTCTTTCTAATTAGGATGCCCAGCACAGGCTCCAGCAGACCCAGGCTCATATATTACAATGTTGAATGGACAGTCTAAAGTCAGAGCACACCCGACGAAAACCCTCCCCCCTGACTGGCTCTTCAAACCCTTCTCGGGTCTATGCCCAGCCCTGTGCAATGTGGACAATCCACAGTTATTGCCCTAACAGGGAATGGCGGTAGCCAGACTAAACATTGAAGACTTACAGTGTGTGATGTAATCCTGGCATGACCTAAATGCATTATTTGACATCTCTGATGCGTATTCCACTTGAATGCTGTTGACAACACTGCATTTTTTAAAGGGAAAGTTCAACCTAAAATCATGTTTGGGTGAAATTCCTTACCTTACCTGAGTGTGGTGGGATCCTTACCTAATCAGTGTGGTGGCTGAGTTCCATTAAATACAAGCTGTATCTACAAAAATGGGAGTCACTAGCCCTTAAAATGTTACTTGATAAACAAACATGTCGATAAACACACATTTTTCTTGCTTTAGTATCATTTTTAAATGTCCAAGTTCATTATCATTATACAAACTATAGTGTATAGAGTTTACAGAGAATGGTGCTGTGACAAAATTCTTTACTAAGAAAAAAAAGAAGGATTCCTGTGAGCCGAAACAGCTTGTTTATGACAAAGGGCGAAGGAGATGATAGGAATCATGCAAGCCAACAGACAGGCCAGAAACAGGCACTAGTTTCCATCAAGCCTGACTTCAGAATTTGACAAAAGAGAAAAGAATCATATCAAATGTGTTTTGAGGAAAGCAGCATAATAACTAAATACAGTATTAACATAGAATGCAATATGAAACATGTATCTCTAAATTAAAAACTGATAAAATTTGGTAATAAAGTGATTTTATGACGTTATGTTTGGTGTGTTGAACGTGTGCTTAGTTTTGAAACAACTTCATTTTTATGATCTTTTATTTACAGTTTTGTAAAGTTATTCAAATGTGCCACATGCTCAAATGTGCCACATGCACAAACTGAAAAGTATACATGCACCACAGTAATAAATTAGCTTGACCAGAGCCATCTTATTCAATCATAAACTTGAAAAATTATGTTGAATGGCTTAAGTGGCTTTCAAACCATATCAATTAATACACAAAGTGTTTTCGTTCTCAATTAAGCTGTCAGAGGGTGGCATTTTGAATAATTATAGACATTATGGAGGTCATTATTAGGTAATCACATATGTATCTCATGTATGTTTTGGGCTTAATATCTTCAAGTGACCCCATATTGGCCCGCTGTCTGTTTTAGTCAAAGCCTGATGATTTTAACATAGATTATTGCATCAAAGATGAAATAAATGTTAACAGTGGATAGGCGGGATAGTACACTTATGCTTGATACTTACCTGTTTTTGAGTTTAATACGGAAAAATAGCAATTAAATATATTATTTATGCATGTTTTATGAACAACACTATCATTACTTGGAACTATCCGAAAGGATTCATATTTCATGTGGAAATCCTTGTAAGGGAAGTCAAGTTGAAATCGTATAGGACTGGTTCCTTTATAAATGCTAAGAAAAGCACAAAAAATAATTCTTTAGGATTCTTATGAGATAATAAAAAAAAATTATGAGAACTTAATAGTGCTACAGGATGTTTCCAAATCATGATAGAAATCCTTAAACCAGGGGAATAAAATGTGTACATGAACAAATAAATAAATAATAATCTCCATAAAACACAGCAATGGGGTGTGAAGTGCATCTACTGAGCATAGTAACAAAGCAGCTTTACAAAACACAGCATGATCACAGAGATATTGCATGGTCAAAATGGCTGTTGTTCCTTTTCTAAACCCAAAGGTCAGATCTCTTTGAATATTTTAGAGGATTCTTCCTAAGCTTAGGACATCAAACCGTAATCCGACTTAAATCAGTAACAGCATATTGGCTAGGGCTTATTCTCTCTACCACCCAAGTCAAGGAGAATACCACGTGACAGAATAAGTAGCACTGATCTTGATAGGATTTAATTTATGTAAATCATGCACTGTATGTTTTTTGTTCATCAATGCTACCTATATCCTCTCATATATCAATAAACAGAGGGTGGTTTTGTGTACATGTTTCATTAGACCAGCTTCCATCATGGCTATGCTGTATCTCAGAATTACCCAGATAGTTGTTGTGGAGAGTCACTGACTAGTGTGAGTCAAAGACTAGTGAGAGTCAGAGAGTTGTGAGAGTCAGATACTAGTGAGAGTCAGAGACTAGTGAGAGTCAGAGAGTAGTGTGAGTCAGAGACTAGTGAGAGTCAGAGACTAGTGAGAGTCAGAGAGTAGTGAGAGTCAGATACTAGTGAGAGTCAGAGACTAGTGAGAGTCAGAGAGTAGTGAGAGTCAGAGAGCAGTGAGAATCAGTGATGAGTTGGACTTGCTGAGTCCAGACAATTGCTGGAACTGACCGGCAGTTTGCTCCATAGACAGAATGTGATTTCCACTATCAACAAGAGAGCAGTGGCCAGCAACGACCTGGGGGTGCCATCATTACAGCAAGGGTAGACATTCATTAGACACGCATCTCAATTGACTTTGTCATGTCACATTTACTAAGAGAATACTAGGGGAAAACCGGGGAAGATCAAGAGTAAATCTTGTTTGAGAATGTCTTTGGACAAAATCTCAGTTCCTTGTAGCAAATCCAGCTCAGGAAAGTTTATTTCCTTTTAAAAGCAGAAGCTTCTTTCACTTGCCCAAAATGTTTAATGTTTTTAAGAGACAGAGGCTTATTGTCTGAGTTCTAAAACATACTCCTGTAGCCATCAAACAAACCACTGATGCCATTCTTTCCTCCTCTCATACAGCACAGACAGGGATTAATCGACCCCCCTTAGTTGCCACAGATGGACTTTGCCATGCCAGCCGACTGATATTAAATCCTCCCTGTCTTTCTGTACTAGTCATCAACAAGTCTGCAAGCCTCCGTCGGTGAGGGATCATACTGTATCCACAACATGCTTACAATGGAAGCCACACAAACAACAGAGGCTGGAGCTGTGGGCCCGTTGCACAGCCTGCCCTGTATAACACATTAGTAGGGTCTTTGACTTTGCCCTCTGATGAAAATTTTGAAATCTGGGGTTTTGCCATTAATCTACTCTTTGCCAAGGGGATTATTGAGTGACAATTTCAAGAGGAACGAAAGATGTAATGCTTCCCCTAAGCCGCTGGTCTATAAAAAGCCAAACGGTCCTGTCACTTAACACAGAGGCCCTACTGCACAGTTGCCAAGTATTTCATAAATAAGTTGATGATGAATTTTCCTCTGAGAAAACAAGAACATTTCCCCGCCCGCCCCCCTGGTCCGCAGGAAAATCCCCTTTCACGGTGCCGTGGTTCGGGGATTTGATGACGTCCACTAAGTAAAACCCATGACTTGATGTAAAATCTAAGCAAACCTCAAAGTCAACAAATCCCCCCCAAAACTCTAGATTCACAAAATCTTCGCAAATGGAAAAAAGTAATGAAGAAAAAATATATATATATTCTGTATTTTTTTAGAAATGTCTTTTCATTGTAGAAATGGCATATTATAGATCCTGTGAGATGTGGCTTGGTGTGGTGTAAATCTAACTAAATCTAAGGTATGTAATCCCTTAACAGACCCCCCTCCCCATCACTGAGCAGTAAAAACAGCATGGCAATAGCACAGTGAGAGGCATGGCAAAGGACCACAGTTCAATGTTCATTGATTGTCTGAGGTTAGTAAAGCAGACAATTATCTTTTAAATTAAAAGATAAGAGTAGAATATATTTTAAGAACATAGTCTGCTTCACCTGGAATTGTCTGAGCACCAAACTCAAAGGTTTATCAATTTGAATTTATGAAGAAATGTTTAATGAAAAACCGCGCTGTACTGTGCAAAGATAACATGAATGGTATAATGTAAAGAAAACAACATTTTTAACACCAAAAGCTAACCTATGTGAATGCCTGGAACATACAAATATTGCATATCTCTACAAAATGTCATTAAAGTGATAACATTCATCCACTGTGGAAGTCATATCAGAGAAAACATCTGTAGCCTACACCTGACCGGTGCCATCCTGCATTCTACAACTGACTCAATGCTAACTTACTTTTCACTAGCCTGACACTATGACATTACTCTTTCCTGTCTCTCTCTTCTCTTCCTCTCTGTCTCAAGCCTTTATTACGGCTAAATGTCATTCATTCTTCCTCTACCTTCTCAGCGAAAACAAAATATAGGTTACATAAAATATTGACTACTACTTCTACAACATTATAAGACCATACCCTTCAAAGGCAATGTCTACAAGTGTAAGCGTAGACATTAGCTGACATTATTCCGCTGTCGGCTGTGTCAGTCAAGTATTTGACTACCAAATGTGTGAAGAATACATTCTCAACTTAATTTGCCTGTAACCTCAATACAACTGACAATGTTTTTTTCTGGAAACACATCAGAGGCAATCCCAATCCATTGTAGTCCACTGTGTTTTTATGGAACCTGTTTAACGTTGCGTGCATTGTCACAGTGCCAAAAAAATCATTACATTTTGTTTTATAGTAAATGAATGCTTACATATGGTCCAATGGAAAAGGCATTCTGCATATGTCAGTAGTAACTTGCACATATCTCCTTCCTCCTAACTATCAGTACTACACAACAAACCACTATCTCCAGGCTTTACATAGCCAAAGGAAAGACAGGAAGGTTATCCCTTGTCTTAGGAAGAGGACAAGAAGATAACGGTTACGAGAAAGAGACGGCTTGATAAGACGCTCAGCCAAATTATCTGCAGAGGTCCAGTGATTGACCATGTACCCTTTCGTACTATACCACTGATTGGTAGTGTTTTTCTTATCTCGTCACCTCCGTGACAGAACAATGAGAGCATGGGCTTTCAATAACAAACAGCATCATGAAGTTGGTTTTACTCAACACAATCAGAGTGTAAAGAGATTCTTTTCTAATCTAAATGTGCATTTCATCCAACTGCAAATTGACTCGGGTTAATGTGTAGCTGGCTATAATTGAGGTCACACAATCACTCTTCAAGTAGGAACATGGATGCTTAATGATCCTTTGAAGAGTGTGAGGGAGCTCGTAGGTTTGTTTTCAGCCACTTATACATGCATTATTCATGGTTTGTCAGGGAATTATCACTGGAGTTGGTTCAGAATCCAAATTTGTTTGTTAGAGGTTTCATTTCCTCGGGGTCTAATGAGCTTGCTTTGCCATCCAAACTTCTTCCTCTGGTCAACTTCTACACTAGGCCCATGGACATTCTTTTTTTTTTCCTCCACAGTGGGTCTAGATCTGATTACCTCACAAATAATTTATAGAATGGAAAAACCTTCTGGACGGTCTGATTGGTATCAAAATCTGATGGTTCAGGCCAGAGCCAGAACACAAAGGGGCTTTACGTAAAGGAGCTTTTTGAAAAAGTGTAATTTGCTTCGCAGTTCTGCGGCCACTACAGTCAGGGCTCACAACTTGGTAGTGCTACTTACCAACGTGTGAGTTTCAGCGGTTTGCACAATTTGGCCCCTCCTGGGTTGAGGGAGGCATCGTCGGTAGAGACTTATTATGGCTTATTGTGATCTAGCAACTCTCCCAGGCGGATCGGTTGTCTGCAAGCAGAACTGAGGTCGTTAGTTGAGGAAGCATGCCCTCCCACGCATTAATTCTGCTGACTTCCTGGTTGAGCGGGTACTGTGAAAAGAAGTGAAACGGCATGGCGGGGTACGCTTCAGAGGGCACATTAGTTGCTGTGATGACACAAGGTTGTAATATATCATTATATAATCCATGCCATAATGTACAGACTGTAATTGGTTAGAGATCATCCAATTGCAGAGGACTTTGTTTTGTACAACACCCCTCATTTTGGCGTCACCACAAAGGACTTCTATGGAAGTATGTAGCAAATGATAGAGCAGCAGAATAATTCTGTTTGAGTCGTCAGGAAACTAATGAGATATTTTGATTTAGACTCAGCCAGGCCTTTATGAAAACCTTTTTTTTTTGGTCTGCAGCTCATATGGCATCCTTTTCCCTAAACGGCATTCTTTTCCCCAGTGAATACTATAAGCCCTGGTTGAAAGGGAACCTAAAGAGACAAGGGAGGGAATAGTATGTCATTTGGAACGCGGCCCTCTTCATTCTGTATTCAGTTTTTCCATGGAGCAAGTGAACAGGTAGGTAGTGAATGTCTGAAGTGTCAGCCCTAATGACTGGAGCACCATGAATAATAGCAGGGATGTTTTTGCTACTTTGACTGATTTAACAAGATCAGCTGAGTTGGCTCGTCTCTGAGAGCATACCAAATGAATCGTGGACTTTCATGGGGCTTCAAAAAGAAGTTTCAATGAGAATTCACTTTAATTACTTACCCATCTGTCCTGGAATACTTTTTGTCAGACAAACCTTGATTGATGATCATTTTACTGTGAATATTTTTAAATGAATCCTGGGTTTTAATTACAAAGCCTGGTTTGTATCTTGCTTCAAAGGTTCACAGTTCTGGACAAGAGTCGACCTATAATTCAGATCAATGGACACAATCAAAACATTAAACTAATTAGTAGCGTCATTATACCTGTTTTAGAAAATGCATCAAAGGAAGGGACTCTGATCTGGCAAGCAAAAACTCTCTTTCGTAACATTGATATAAAAGCCAATGCTCTTCACCCTACAATCACTCTGGGAGCACCATGGCAAGTCAAGTCACTAGCCCTGCCGTGAGAGTCATGATGTGACTTGAAACCATTGGAACTCCCATGGCTCATTAATGCAAGCATCTTATTTCCCTCTGACTTTTAAATGTCAAAATTAATTTGGAGCTACAGTCAGATGTAGAGATCCATTCACCCTGGTGGCTTAGAAGGAGATTATAAAATAATGTGTATTTTCCCACTGTTGTCTCAAGCAACTACAGTAACAAGCCCGAAAAGAAATTGATTAATCTGCCTTGTCTAAGGATACAGGTTGGTACATCATTGTCAATATTGGATGCTAGGCTGATCAACACTGTCTAAATATTTTAGTGTCATAATAATCATTTATTTAACATTGTCAAAACAAGACAATTGTCAGAGCATGAACTTTACCCAGTTTTAGGGGTGTTTCATGTCAGCCATGACATTTATCCCTTCTTGGCTGCTACCCATCTTTCTGTTCGCCCAGTGGTATTTCCGCTGGCCAGTAACAAACTGGATGATTTCACCCGTGTAATAAGAACAGTGGCAGAAGAAACAGATAACAGTTGACAACACCTTAAAATGTGTTTCACAGGGGGACAATGAATCAAGGAGCATAATGTGCTGCAGACGGACATCAGCCACAGCGCACGTGATTTCTGTCTCTCTCAGATGTGACAACCGTCCTCCTCTGCTTTGTTCTTGACTAGGTCATGCCAGAACTATCTCTCAACGATCACCTTGGCTTCTAAAAGTCTCTGACTCACTGTTACACTCTATCCTTTTCAGAGGACAGCCGGACAAGCCGCAGATACATTTTACATTTACATTTTGAATAATTTAGCAGACGCTATTATTCAGAGCGACTTATAGTGGTGAGACTCAAACCCACAAACCCATGTAATGTTTCTTTTACAACAAAGTATTTTTTAAAGGACTTTGCGGTAATTTTTGTTTCTGTCTGAATCACGAGATATTATCAGCGTTTTTAACAAGACCACTGTTATTGACCAGATATACGTATAAAATCTGTTAATGGTATACACAATATGCCAAACTGTAATTACTTTGTAGTGTTTTATTCAGATACTCTTTGAATCAACACAGAGAGCTGTGTTGGTATGCATTCTCTGGAATGTGGTTATTCTAGGGCAAATCTAAAATCTCTGGAGATAATATGAAGTTAAACATATACACTGAAGGTGTAGGGGCATCTGCATGTTGGAGTGATCTTGATCTGACAGACTGATCCCCTGCGCAGATGTACCACCTTATGTACTCGCCTGTATTTATGACTGGTTAATATAAATACATCACAATGACCTTGGATATACTGTATGCTTAGTTGCATTTAAAACAGCTCACAAAGGTCTTACAATGTTATAAATACTTGGCAAAACTAAAATACATGAAGCAGCCACTAAATGTACACAGTAATAGCATAATAGTCGTTCTATAGAAAATGTTATGTAAGTCGAATTTCTATAAAGGCTGTTAATATTGATATTTTTGGTTGGTACACCATTTGGTTTGAAGTTCCTTTTAGGATTTGGGCATGCTTTTTAGGCATCTTGCCATATTCTCTAATTCTCTAATTCTACTATTGTTTCATTAACAGTAATGCTAATGATGACTGCAGGTTAAGGAATGAAAAGTAAAAGCTAAGCCATGTTGCTCATTGTCTCACATCATCAATGGATGAATATTAGTTAATTAAATTGACTGTGTTTCTACCGTTGGTGTATACTGCCCCTTTAAATTGGAGTATTTTTTGTCACATATGTTGAAGAAACGCTGATAATACAATCAAATAATATTAATTCAGCTTTTTAAGAGCAACGTGGGTTTACAAAACAGAAAAACAGTTTTGATTTATTATTAAGTACAATATGCTTTTTATGGTACTTTTGCTAAAATAGCGTTTTGGTACTTTATTATCTTAGATGAAAATATTTGCATGACTAATTATGTTTGTGCAAGAATTATGTTTATATTTTCTATGATTGATGCTTGTCCAAGTTTCCTCTTGGGATCAAAATAAGTTCGAAGTGAATTTAACCTACAACCCGACCACCATTTTTTTCCTAAGTGAACTACACAGGAACTACATGGTTTAAAGGGATGTGGGATTTGGTGCAATATAATGACATGTCATTGTCAAAGGTATTGTGTAGCTAGAGCATTATCAAGCTCGAGCTGCTTTTCCTGGCAATGATAAAGCCTGTGTAGTGACAGTTCAATTTCACACTTGATTATAGAATGAAGTGTTGTTTGGAGTTACTGAATGACTATGACATTGTTTTGTGTGTGTGCTTCCATATTTTTACATTCTTTGATGAATTCGTTATCTTGACTGAGAAAGGAAAAACCTGTTTTTGTATGCTGTGACAGAATCCAGATGTCATTAACTAGATATTATTAACAGTATTGCATGTTGTTTCCTATGGTTTTCGCATGTGGATAAGCAGACAATAAAATGTGGATACTAAACTGCAGTAATGGTTTAAAAAAAGTTGACAACATTATTGGAAAACGAGTTTCAGCCACTCCTCACTGCAGGAAACATCTGGCATGTGATGCTAGATTTATCATGAGGTTGGTCATTTCATGCATCTCAGATTAGACATTTTAGCAGCACAACCATCAGGAAGAGAGTTTCCTAAACAGAATGTCTGCCATGGGTAACCAATAGCCTATGTTTTTCTGAATAAACGCTGAAACAAAAACTATTTTGAAGTTAGAATGACAGAACTTTCAAAACTACTTTAAGAGGCAGCCTGTTGAACAAGTTAGACTACTTTGTTTGCCTGGAAACTGCCTGGCCACTGCAAAGTTTTCCTCACACAGTAAAATAGCCATAATATATTACAAAAGGTCTGCAGTGGCAAAATAATAAAGATTACAGAGTACGTTGAGATGGCCATGAAATGTTGCTCAAAATGAAATGCCCTTTGAATAACCCTGCCAAGTGAATAACGATTATGTTTCTCCTGCCTGAGTTATGGGTCATATCTATTCAAAACCTCGCCGAGCCAATGGTAACTGTAATAATGCAAATCTGCCTTTCACAGCAATTCTAAAATCCACTTTACAACAGTAATATTTTCATAATCCTTGTGAGCAACTCCCTTTCCTACGAAAGTACTACGTGGATATGTGAGTGTAAGCAGTTTGGAAGTTCAATGCATATACATTTGAAATAGCTGATGTAGTGAATCTCATCAACATTTTAAAAGGAAATGAAAGAATGGTCATAAAATAGTGTTGACTCTTTATTGGAATCTGCAGCTATCGACCATAGCTATGAAAATAACAGGATTTCCCTTCAACCAACCATTATTCAAGGTAGTAGAGAGAGAGTCAGTGGTGATACATAAGCACCTTGAAACATTGTCACTAAAGCGATCCAGTGTTAATTAGCTTATTGTCAATTACATTACAAATAACATAAGAATAATAGAGAATATTATTAATAGAGTAATTGTGGATGAATACTTTTCTGTACACCATTGCTGTATGGGAACAAATCATTTTCCCTTACGATTACATCTGGGAGGTGACTGAGAATCTGTACCCGTTCCATATCTTTGTACGTCACAAGTAATATCTTGGACACCACTGGCCGGATTATGATTACATGGATAAATAATGTGCCTTGCCGTGGTAGAGAACATCAGTGGTTGGCCTGATGGTGGCGCTATAACAAGGAGTTGAAAATGCTAACTTTGCAAGGTAATTAACCTGTGTGACCATAATCCAAATTTGGGACGCAGATCCCTGCCCTCATTTGAAGAACCCGTAAAGACCGCCATGATGGATTTTCAACCATTATTATTTTGAGGAAAACTCTAAACCTGCTATTTCTCTGGCTACGAATGACCAATCTGAACAAAACCTGATAACACACATCAATGAAAAAAGGTCGCACAACACAATATTTTTCAGACTACTCCCTAATACAAAATTGCCACTATTGACCAATAAACATTTGTTTATGCGTTCTGGTATATACATTCACATAAATCAGTCAAGGATATATGTTGTTACAAAATTTTATATTTGATATATTTCAAACACTTTCACAAGAGAACTACAGAGGTTTCACCATGCCGGCTTATTGATTTGATCTGACAACCTTTTAGTTTTTAGTTAGATGCTGTAACATATAGGATGCCCCATTTAGCACACATGCTCAGGGATGTCGTTCCCTACTTCGGTGAATGATTGCTTGTGCCATTTGGCAGTTAGAAATTACACTGATTCTGAGTGGTGAATCATTTGTTAGGTAAGACAAGTTTTCTGTTATTAACCCCCTTGCTTTAAAAAAATCTGTCGGCAATTTTTGCCCACTGCCGTTCCCATGCCTTTTCTCCAATCTGTGCTACTCACTTTCTTGGACACATACCTAGTTTAGACCTAGCAGTTGACATGTCACCAAAATGTTTTTACACAAATGAATGGTATAATTTTTGTTCTATAAAAAAATAAGAAAACAGCTCTGACTTTGTTAAGAGGTCTTATTATAAAAATGAAATTTTCTTTGAATTTGTCAGGCATTTTATGTATGGCAGTAAAGATAGTAAATCCACAATTTTAACAGTAAGTAATTTTGACAACTGGTATGACATTAACTTATATTTTTAATTTAACAAATCACACACAAAATGAAAAATGTGAACAATGAATGCAATTAAAGTAAAAATAAATGCAATTTCCTTATGGAAAGAGATAGTACCCCCCTAGCACACCCCTACCAAATTCAGCCCAAGTGCTGACCAAAAGATGTTAATGAAAATCTCTCAGAACCCCAGGGGAACTTCAGGAGATCTACAGTCTCTCCTGCCACAGTCAATGTCACAGTGCATGAGTCAACTGTCAGAAAGAGACTGCGCACACTTGGCCTATACGGTAGGTCAGGAAGGAAGAAGTCTCTGCTCTCAAAAAATAATATCAAGACAACTGATGTTTGTCAGACAACACCTTGGTAAAGACCAAAACTACTGGAACTGTGCTCTGGACATATGAGTCAAAGGTGGAGTTGTTTTGCTGCAATGCCAGACGCCATGTTTGGCTAAAGCTAAACACTGCCTCTGAACAGAAGAACCACAAAGCAATAGCAAAGCATTACGGTCTGGGGCTGCGTTGCTGCCTCAGGGCCTGGACAGCTCGCCACCAGTGAGTGCAAGAGCATCCTTGAGGAGAATGTGAGGCCATCGGTACTGAACATGAATCCTGCTACAGGACAGTGATCCACAACACACAAGCAGAGCTACAACAGAATGTCTCTAAAGAAGAAATGAAGATGAGTGGGCAAAACCCCTTCCCATTTGAAGCGATGACAGTTACAAGGAACGGCTACATGAAATGATTATTTAATCCAACGGGGCCAGCACCGGCTAATGAAGATAAGGGGGTTCTTAATTATTCTGCACTATGAAATAGCATTTCTGTTGATTTTTCAGTAATAAAGTATTGAAAACAATAATAATCTAAAAAATGAAAACTTTCCAGGGGTTTTTCTTTCTTGTTCACGCGACTATATAAATAGATTGTACGATGCTACGTAAAATGTATAATATTTTTAAATCAATTGTGTTAAAAGAAAATATGGACCTAGTTAATCATTCTTCCAAGGAAACATTTCAGATGTGCAGGAAGAAAGACCATAACAATAATAAAGGAAAATACATTTTCTATTAAAGGTTTATGTTTCTCTAATTTTTTTAATAATTGCAATATTTTCATTATCAATAAGTGGCAATAAATTGTAAAAAGATCATAAGCATTTTTTGAGGCAATTTTCCATTTTTCTTTTCCTTACATGATTCTATTATAATGTGTGCAGTAATTGGTTAATCGTTCACTGGCAGTTAAATTAAATGTTAGTAAATCTTCTCATAGAAAAAGCTGTTTTCAAATTCTTTGAGGACTTATGAAAGATCAGATACATTGAAGATCAGTGGGAAATCACCATCCCAAAGAAAATCACAACATGATCATGTGTCAATGCAAAAAGAGTAGAGAAATCCTGTCAGCTGGATGGAGGAGGCGGAGAGAGCAACAGAGGAAGAGAGAGAGATGACTGGGAGGTACGGGGAATGAGGCATAGAGAGAGTGCTGGGGAGAGGGGTGTGGAGAGGCGAGAGAAGCAGGACGGGAAATGGAGAAAGAGAGAGGAGGAAAAAGAAAGAGAAGTGCCTAAAGAGAGGAAAATCGAGAATTAAATAAAGAGAGAGAGATAGAAGCTGGAGGAGCGGAGACCAGTGCCTCTGTAATTACCGCCTCCCCCAGCGGCAGGTCGTCTTGTCTCATTACCGTCACGGCGGGGCGGCAATACCGTGGGCTACTGCCGGTGACCAGCGTGATGCCCGTCCGCTGCTCCTCACTTAGGCTGAGAGGACGGGGTGTCACAGTCCCAGTAATGATCAGCTCAGCACTGCACTGTTTCTCTTCCCTCCATACCTCCACTTCCCGTAGCAAATGCCCACCAATTGGCGTGTAAAATGCAGCTCGTTCAGTAGAGAAGAAGCGATTTGTGTCACGGGGGTTCATGCAGGTTTTGGGAATCAGGGATTCAATTGTAATTCCCTGGGTTCAAAGAAGCTAACCCTGTCTGGTCCACGTGATGATGGGATGTTGTTCCCTGACATGTTTGTTGTGTTGTCACATTCTCTCTGTCTACACTGTGAATGTTGTCTTAAAATCCCAGTGTTTTTCCCAGTGGCTACTGGCATTTATCCTCAAGGCTGTTACCTAAGAAGTGGCTTTCAGAAGTCATGCTTTGCAACAATATATTACCTGGAAGATTTGGAAGATTTTGAATGGGCTACAACGTGACGACGTTATGCATTTGAAGAATATACGTTACATACTCGTTCCCTCCTCTCTCTGCTTTAAACGGAATGCTTTTTTTTTCCCGCCGCTGCACAAAACAAGCAGGAGATAGGCCTGACATTCCGAAAAGCCGTCATGCATTTATGGAATAGGTGTTACTGTTTCTGGACACCTGTATCCTTTAATTAGGCTTTCCTATCCTTCAGACAGGCATCTGATAAGCATTCTGCACCACACACCTTCATGTATGAACTAACTAACAGCAGGCCTGTCAGATGGTTAGCTGCCTCCCTGCAGGACGACGCTGAAAGGGGGAGAAGGCTGCAGACAGGCCAGGCAACACAAACTCCCAAGACCAATTGCTGCTCCGCCTCTCCACAGTTGTTCATGTGTCTGCATCAACCGTCAATCCAATCAACATCCTCACATTCCTCTGGAGACTCAACAAGAACATGCCTCGTACCATTCCCCAATGATTAACTATGCCATAAGTAATCATTACATTATTTCTTTCTTTATGTTATTGTCCAGGGTGGGGAAGATCACATTAATAGAAAAATATGCAGGGAATTTAGTTTTGCTTTTAGTACAAAGCCTACAGCTTACATGTCCTAATGTTTCCATGGAGGATAATATTCTATTAGCAAGTGTAAGCCTTGATACTTTCCCTGGTTTTAGTCACCATGATTAGGAGATCGTGTTCACCATTTTGTGGACCAGGCTATTAGTCAAGTTAATTGACTTCTTGGCTCACACCATATTGAAACGTAGGTCCTGGCCAGCAACTTGGGAACAATTGAATTATGTACATTCAAAACAAGTGGGTAAAATGTATCCATGTGGCTGTGAGGCTGTTAGGGACCGGATGGGGTAGAGGGGTAAAAGTAATTATTTTTAATGTAAGATGAACATCAACACGCTATTTTGTTCTGGAGCTTCTGAATCTTATCTCCACTATGTGCAAACATGATAACAAGACTTGTTGGGGTTCAAAACCCAGCCAGCTATGATCCAGTAACAATTGCCTAAGAATCTCAGCCTATCAAACAGATTCTTTCAGGAATTTCAGGGACGATAAAAGCAACTGCCTAAAGAAAACACGGATTATAAAAGTTAACATTCTGTTAACTTGTGCTTAAATAATGCTTTTGACTCATCCTATAGTCGTTACTGAATAACTGTGACAGTAGAAACCCATGGAGAGGTCATGTCTCCTGACAGTAGAAACCCATGGAGAGGTCATGTCTCCTGACAATAGAAACCCATGGAGAGGTCATGTCTCCTGACAAAGCAGGGACGGAGAGGCGTGACAGGCCACTGTTGAACCTTTTCTCCAGCTTGTAAGGTAGGAATAGTCTGACTAAAGAGGGGTGAGAGAGCATCCTGGGGGACTTTGAAGACAACACACAAAAGGTAATTCCGTAACTTCCTTCATTGAGAGGCGGGTGAAGGGCCTGTTACCCAGCAGCCTGTCACCCCCCTGGCCGGGCCTTAACAACTGCTCAGCAGGCTGGATGGAGCTGGGGGCTAAAACGGGCAGACAACAGAAGTAGTCCAGATGTCATGAACATCTTAAAGAATGTAACTATTTTACAACTAGATGCTAGATCAGGGTTGAACAAGGTTTTTATTTGAAGACCACCACACAGTTGATCAAAAGTAATGGTCATGCTTCCATATTACTTTTAGCCACCACTTTTGCAAATGGTGGCTAAAGTCAGTTAAATACATCTAATGGCTGTTTAAAGAAACTGAACCATGGATTACAACCCATAGACTACTTTCAGTGTAAGGAATAATGTACTATGGAGTTGAATAAGGGCTTGTTCACCTTACGCTACATTTTCCGAGAGTTATCGAAGACACTAGACTGTTTTCTTGTTAACTTGCAGATTATTGGTAGCTCGAGACGCCAGTTTCCGAGGTAGTGTACAACACATTTTTGGTTGAGCCTCCGTAGGGTTTTGTGAAGACAATTGTTTCAGAACTGTATCAAGTTTCTGTGCAGTGCACACACCTATTGCTTGATTGACAGCCACAATCCTGAGTGATACGTCTCAAACATGCCGGTGTAAATTCAAAGGCTATGGAAATTATTATGCAAACCTAGAAAAGCCTGTCTAGCATTATATTATATGTCTCTCATAATGTAAACATGCCATAAGTGACATACTCCTGTAACATTTTGTCCACTTCTATTTATACTGCCTGACAATTTCATTCCTCACATTCCCCTGTAAAAAGAGCAGGGATAGCAGAGACAAGTAGATTGACAGTAATTATGGACAACAGAAGGCAGCAGACCTACAGGTCATTATTCAAAATGTATTTTCAAATCCTAAACATGAGTCCAGAAAGAGTTGTGTTTCTCATGCTTTCCCAACAACATTTCCCAATTACATTTCCCGACATCTTCTCTGACATCATCTATGAACAGTTTGACCCTCCAGCATAGCTTAGCACCAGACATATTCCAAAAGGTTTGCACAAACTATCAGGTACAATACAGGTGCTGGTCATATAATTAGAATATCATCAAAAAGTTGATTTATTTCAGTAATTCCATTCAAAAAGTGAAACTTCGATATTATATTCATTCATTACACACAGATTGATATATTTCAAATGTTTATTTCATTTAATTGTGATGATTAAAACTGACAACTAATGAAAATCCCAAATTCAGTATCTTGGAAAATTAGAATATTACTTAAGACCAACACAAAAAAAGGATTTTTAGAAATGTTGGCCAACTGAAAAGTATGAACATGAAAAGTATGAGCATGTAGAGCACTGAATACTGAGTTGGGGCTCCTTTTGCCTGAATTACTGCAGCAATGCGGCGTGGCATGGAGTCGATCAGTCTGTGGCACTGCTCAGGTGTTATGAGAGCCCAGGTTGCTCTGATGGTGGCCTTCAGCTCTTCTGCATTGTTGGGTCTGGCGTATCACATCTTCCTCTTCACATTACCCCATAGATTTTCTATAGGGTTAAGGTCAGGCGAGTTTGCTGGCCAATTAAGAACAGGGATACCATGGTCCTTAAACCAGGTACTGGTAGCTTTGGCACTGTGTGCAGGTGCCAAGTCCTGTTGGAAAATGAAATCTGCATCTCCATAAAGTTGGTCAGCAGCAGGAAGCATGAAGTGC
>JACXGI010001571.1:0-19542 GCA_016801175.1 Esox masquinongy
GTGTGTGTGTGTGTGTGTGTGTGTGTGTGTGTGTGTGTGTGTGTGTGTTGCATTGGTTTCTGTGATGTTTGTGTGCTGATTTAAGCAAGATGGGCGAACAAAAAATGTATCATGTTTTACTACTGAAAAAAGTGCTGCATGTCAGGTCTCCTAGCAGAGAAAATCAGCGAGCTGACGAAGCCCCTGGGCCTGGACATGAGGACAATCGCTGTCCTTCACACACCCCTGATGTTCACACAGAGGTGAATGAGCGGTTAATGTAACTTGTTTTCCTGTGCCGTGTGCGCGCGCGCGCGAGTGCGTGCGCGTGCCTTCTGTAACGTTGAGGACTATCACCCAGGTATGACGAGTGTGTCCGGCTGTTGCTAGGCCAGGAGTACCTGGGAAACGGCGTGGCTAGAGGCTGCTTCTACGTCTCCTGCTTTCACTTCCTGCTCTACTCAGGCAAGTAGGAAGTCACTGGGCCGCCACAGTGATGTGTCTTTGGACTAGGACCTGAAGGAAACGTGGCCAGAACTGGAGTAACCACATTTTCGGCCCGTACTGTTGCCAAGACAAAACATCCACTTTGTTACATCGTTGTTGTGTCATTCTTCCACGGTCTGCGTTCCGTGGACCACGTTACCGCGACGGTGGTTCTGTGATCCAGGCTTCGCCGTCCGTCCATTTGAGGAGTGCCACGCCTTTGTGGTGGAGTCCCAGTCAGATCCTAGCCTGGTGGCTGAACAGAGTCTCATGATGAGCCTCTACTCTGCTCTGGCTCTGTGGTGAGTGGACTGATGTGGAAGTGTTGACGATCTACCGACTCCCTCCTACTGCTGGTTCAATACAACCATCCTCTGTTTTTCCCCACTTTCCTCTGTGAATAAAGCAAAAAACGAGATGCCCAATATATGCATATATATCTATAAAAGAAAAGAGTTAAGCACCATGAAATTGAAACTGATTCAAACTGTATCCACTTCTTACCTTTCTCACTATCTCAGTATTCTGACCTTGAACTTAAAGATGAAGTAAGGCTTGCTTCAGCCTGCGATTACTTTGGGGTGGAGAGGAATTTATAATATTCACCTTGACTTAATTTCTAATTCCATCAAATTTACACACAGTGAAACAATAAATACATTTGAGGTTTTTTTTTTACATCACATAAGAGTGAAGGAAATGCATAGTTAAAATCATTAAGGTTAGTTTTGATTGGATGTTTTCCTCATAGATTGCTATTATCTTGTTCTCCATTTAGTGTAATGTGTCTGTTGACAAAATTTGAATGAAGGTCGGGTTAAGTTAAAAATAGTGGTCTCATCTGTATATCCATTGTGCTGTCATAACATCTGTTCCAGCAGGAGCAAAGCCATTGAGGCAGTCATTGAGTCATGTTCAAGAAGTTAATTTTAGCATTATTTATTGGCTGATCCCTCCTGGGGATGAACTGGTTGAATTTTCCTCATGATCCAATTACAGCCATCAGGAGGGATCAGCCAATGCCCAACCAGAGTGGGGGGGAATCAGCCAATGAAAGTCACACTATTTTGTCTATTCAAGTGGCAGCTGCTTTCAAAGAGAACGTTTTCTCTGAGTTATATTCTCTAACCACAACTGTAAGAAATCATATTTAATGAAATGTCGGAATCAGGCCAGCAACGAGTAGACTTTATTCTTTCCTCCAAGTCTCAAAAGCATTTCTGTTCTATATATTTCTTTCTGAAGCTTTCACAATGTTTTGTGACCTACTTAATGCAGCCCCAAGCTGTACTAGTCAACACTACTATATTTGGCTGGTTGTATGCGTGTGCTTGTGTGGATGTTTTCACATGTTTCTAACCTAACTAATTCTGTTTCCAAAAAAGTTGGGACGCTGCGTACAATGTGAAGAACAACAGAATGCAATGATGTGCAAATCATTTAAACCCTATATTCAATAGAATATCATTAAAAGATTCAGAGAACACAAATGTCCCCAAACTGTGGGGAAATCAGAAAACGTCCATGAATGAGGGTAAGGATAGAATTAGGGTTAGGCATTAGGGGCTGGGTCAAGTTTAGGCATAAATGTTATAGAGGTTAGGGTAAGGCTGTGGGTTAGGATTAGTGTAAGTAGAATTTTTAAAGGGCTGGCAATTGGTGTCCCTAGTTAAATAGCTAAAGAGTTAAATAGTGAACCTGTGTGCGTCTCGTATTATTTCCAAACCAGCAACTTCCCTCAATTAAGTTTCTTGACTGGGACCAAAGAGATATTTAAAATAACTTTTCAGGAGGAAATAAAAGTTTTCGTTCATCTTCATCAGGGTGTGTGCGTGTGTGTGTGCGTGTGCCTGTCTAGGTATACACGTCTGTTTGACTGGGAGAAGGCATGTTTATTCTACACCAAGGCCTGGAGAGTTGCTCAGCAGGCTCCCTCATCCATCCAGGCCATAAACGGCACAGTCGTGTTCCTGGAGTGTCAGGTGCTGCTGTTCAGAAAGGCCCTGGTGGAGCACAACAAACACATCCACACCATCTACAAGAACACACAGAAGGTCTGAACGCACGAATGCGCGAGCACACTTACTAGGCCAACGGGACACAACTATTTCTTCATGAATCGGTTGTCTTTCATGCAGCACTTCTCAGAGTTCAGTCGTAAGTACTCGACCAACAGGACGTTCGGGCCACGCGTACTGCACCTCCGAGCCTACCTGTACCTGCTGACGGGCCACCGGGCCCTGTCCCGGGCCATCCTGCACCAGGCCGCGGGGCTCTGCCAACAGCACGGCAACAAGCTGGAGCAGGGCTGGATCAGGCAGAGTGAGGTACCCTACTGGGATAACATGGACGAATACGTAGGGTGCTAAGAGTAGGACAGAATGAACTGTCTCACACACACACACACACACACACCATGAGAACCTAAGCAAGTGGAGCTGTGCACTTCTAAATAATCTGTTCCGTTGTGTTATGTGGTCCACATCCAGTGAACGTCCCGTCTTTCCCTTCAGAACTCGTGGTTTGGCGCGTGCCGACAAAGCACCGCGAAAGAGGCCTGTTCCTTTATGACCCTGCCCAGCTGGGAGGAGGCTAGGGGGGTGGACACAGAGAAGCTGGCCCACAACCGTTACACCCTGATGGGTGTCGGGGACCAGAGCTGGGCTGACAGCTCCAACCTGTGCTTCCCCCCAAACGCAGAGGACACCCAGATCCTCAAAGGCCAAGGATAGGGAAATGGTTCCTTAGCGAGACTTATCAGCCAAGAATATAGAGCAGATTTAAAGAAAATGCCGACGTTGTCATTGGTTTACTTTATTGGTTCATACATTTCTCTCTTTCTCTCGTATTACAAATGTACATTTATAGTGGTACAACAGATATCTGAACTGATATTTTTACACAAATGATTCAGTAAAACTGGTCATCAGCTATCAATACTAAATTTTAAGGCAGGTTTCCACAAGTAGTGGCCAAAATTTCATATTGATATTGACTTCTTATTATTGTTATTATTATTTTTCTAAAATCTAAAGATCCATCAACAACACAGTACAACGGGATAGATGTCAACAACATAAAAAATGTGCAAGTCTTTTTTTCTTATGTTACATCAATTTCAAAGTTAACGTATTAGTAACATTTTAAACATGGATAAAATATACTATCTATTGTACATCGTTAGGTCTTCGCTTTATTACATTTCGCCCTTTCTCACAAAGGTATTATTATTGCATTTCTATGAATTAACCACACAATCCTGTAGAAAGATGTTGTCAAGTTTGATCCACCTTTGTGTAGGTGTTTACATACAGTTACCGGTAGTTCAGAATCATAACAACTTCACTTGGTGTAAAACACATTGGAATGTAGGAGAAGATATCACATGTCAATGAGAAACATACCAACAGAGGGACTGAACAACAGTAAGCCCGTGGAACACGTACACACTTCCTAGTTATAACTATAGATGTCCTATATATGTAATATATATATACACACATACATATATATTATATATTATAGGATGTTGGTTGTAGTTCTGTGGTTAAAAGCCTTTTGGAATCACATTCCCCATAGGCGCTATGCCATGCCAACAGTATTGACCCCCAATGCCTAAAAGATAACAAAGGCCTCCCCACCACCATGGGGCAAAAATACGATCGAATACGAACAAATCTTCTGCAAAATTTAGTGAAAAGGGTATCAATTAGCTTATGAAATACTGCTTCAAAACATTAAGTTATACAAAACATGTTAGCAGGTTTTAAAAGTCATACATAGCTATACAGCAATGTATTGGAGCATTCTTAATATTGGCAGTATGTAGGTTGTATTTGAAAATCGTTAAGTGCACACACTTCATAATGATATCAGATTACACAACAAAACGCACATCAATTATTCTATCAACTATATTTTTTAGGACTGCTATCATTCTTGAAAAAATAGAAAAAAACATACAAAATACAAACTATTCCCTCAAAAAGTAAAGTCAATTTAAAAAGCATTTGGTTGCTAATAAATTGGCCCACGGGAAGATTGACACCATGACGAAGTATCATAACTTCCTCTGTTGCTGGTATCAACATACACTGACGTAGAAAATAAGCAAAGTTAATACTGTATTTGTTGGTTCCTCCATAAGGTAACAATGTTTTTCTTAAGATTCCACGCACGCACGCGCACACACACATACAGAGATATACATGATGAGAACACAGTGCAGTGCAGAATAGAGGTGGAACAGGTGGGCTGAATCTTCTCCACAGCATCACGACGAAGCAAGTAAGGATCACAAACTCGTCTCTCGGTCCAACTTTGCCTCCCTGCGCTTTTGCTTAGTCTCGCCTCCACTGGAAAATAAAGGCTGCTCGTTACAAATAGGACTTCAGGAATCGAGCTGTGTACCACTGAACTGACCGAAAAGACGCCAATTTGTTGACCAAAATAGCATGAGTCAATTCACATATAACCTGGCACAAATAACAGAAAAGCGACTCTTTCGGTTCTTCCTACATTTTTTCCATAGGGAATTTTTTGAATCGCTTCAAATAAGGACTGTTTCGTATAGGCTAACAACACCTCGCCATTTTGACCGTGTAAATATCTATAGGACAATTTGACTTTTATTAGTATTGGCTACATATAAATAAATATATATATACACACACACGTTTGCATATATATATATAAAGTAGAGCTAACTGAAGGAAATATGGCAACAAAGCTCATCTTTCCCTGAGTTGATTTACATGGTTGTCCGAACGCCCAGTCGGGGTAAGACCAAACGAAACCAAGACCTCAGAAGCGATTCCTTCAGGGGGAAATGAATGGTGAAATGCGAATACAACCAGCAGGCCAGCTGACAGTCTTGCCTGGGCCCGGGACGAGATAATCTTAGATGGGCCCTTTAATGTCAACCAAATGTCAGTTCTGGGCCCCCCCCTACCCTGGGCCCGGGACAACAGACCCGTTTGTCCCCCCCTATCAGCAGGCCTGACAACCAGTAACACATTTTGCTGTTAGATTTTATGGTGATTATGACTAGTCAAGTATCACTTGGATATACAGCACGATCGCTTGGATATACAGCACGATACGGCGGTTCACAAGTAACATCCATTTTGAAGTTCTAGGGTGATATTAGTCATGCATAGCCACTTGAACATGCAGTTGTCCCTAACCAGCTTGGAGAAAAAACGAAATGTGTCCACCATTTGCATGCAGCCGTTGAAACAGAGTCCCGTGGATGTGTTTGTAGGTTAACAGGTGAGGTGTTGCTCCAGGATACTTTTGGACTAAAACTACCGCCATGATTAATGAGACAAGTACGCTCGTATTGTCACATTACGTCATGCAATGACACAGTGAACGTGGTTTCTGTAAAGAAGACATATGAAACGCGTTGGCATTGGGGATCAGGCATCGCTTACCTTTGGGACGTCAGCTTCGGAGAGGTTATGAAGGGGAGCTTACGATCGTAATGGAATGAAAAAGGATAGGGGTCAGCATTGAAATTTAAGTCATTTAGCGTAAGCTCCTACCCAGAGACTGACAGGAGCAATTAGGTTTAAAGTGGTAGGTTACACATTTATTTATGTGACCTTATTTCAGCTCTTTCTCTATTTTTGCTTGTAGCTGATATCAAAAAGCAACTGATAGCACACCTGAAGTGAAATGACCAGTTGCGAGGAAAAAAGTTCTCAATAGAAAATGAAAATATTGCCTCTGAAACGTTGCAGATTTTTAATAAATTATAACAAGAATATTTTTATTTTCGATTGTGCAAGAATATTTTCATTTTCTGCTTGTAGTTGACCAAACATTTTTATTCATATTTTTTACATAGAACATTGGTTAGTTAGTGATCAATTACCATTGACTGCAGTGCAGTAGGAAAATGCATCTAAACATGTTATAAAATGTTTTGGGGAAAAAAAAAAATCTAAACCAACTTCTAATCAGAAACATATTTTCTGGATAATGTCCCTGCACTAGATATTTTAATAAAGAAATTCCCTGTCTCATGATTCCATGTTTGCATATTTTTGTTTTTATGAACAGCTTTTACAAACATATTATAAGCATAAATATACCAAAGGGCACAAAAACAGTTTTCAAAAACAGTTTTCACCTTGTCAGCTCAGGAATTCAAACCTGCCACCTTTAGTTTGCTGGCCCAATGCCTTAACCACTACTGTAGGCTATGTGCTGCGCCCCATCGAGCTAGTAGTTAATGATAATCTACATCTCAGGGGAAGAGACGGGCAAAAAAATGCACCCATTTGACTTTTACAGCATTCAAACAATGAATAATAGAAAGCGGGAAAGTACTTGAGATTCCTGTACAGGTCCAGTTCATAGATTAAATAGCATTGTTGGTGGAAGGTATGTAGTCATTGTTTGGTTGATTGATTTGTGGACATTTTTACCTTTTGGAGCTCAGATCCTTTTTTGAGTTTTCATTAGGGCTGACACTGTTCCACACATTCCCAAAAGAGCCTTTGGACATCTCATCAGAAATGTTCACTGTTGCAGGATCACTCCTACGAAACAACAGAGGGCACTCTGTTTCTGACCTTGATGTATAGTACGTCTTGAAACAGTTGAATTCATGTTTCTGTTAGTTGCAGACACTAAAAAAAAGTTTGGCTGTGCTATGATATAGTGAAAAAAAAAGTTGACAAAACACATTTGCAACATCGCATTTTGTTGTTTACTAGTGATAGCTCGTTAACAAAACCTTTAGAGAGTAGTTTTTATTGTACTTTTGTTTTCAGTCTCTGGATGTTTTGTTAATTGGTCTTACTTGTAATGTCCTTCCAATGGAACACTGATTATCCCCTCCTCCTCCACGATGATACTTGGCTCCTCCTTAAAACGACAAAATTGAGAAAGGGACTGTTAAACGGCACTCCACTGCCCCACTAGCCGAAAGGACAGAGTCATAACGCGCAAACAATTGCGTCAATATTTCAGAGCACCGAGTACTTCATACCTCCTCTTCTCCTTCCTCTAACTTCTTCTTCTTCCACTCAGGCATCAGGTCGTCCAGCCAGCTTAGCTCCTTCTTAGTGAACATGAAGTCCAGGAGCTTCCGGATGAACACCAGAGCTAACACCTGTAGAAGAAAGACAATTCACCTGTGCTGAATTTACAGTACGTAGAATAACCAGGCAAAAAGCAAATGGAAAAGAAAAGACGAAGAAAAGCCACCAAACTCAAATACAAGACCACCACCTCCCATTCTTCATCTTTTGCCACACAAAGCAAAACCTTTTTATTTAGCATACACTCTCACCCAGAGAGACTTACAGTTAGTGTATTTGTCTTAATACAAGTGAGACACACACACAACCCCAGCCCCTTGTTCCATGCCTGCCCAACCCCACGTTACCATCATGGGGAAGACAATGGCGTAGTTGGAGGTCTTGATGACCCAGAGCAGCACCAGGCAGCTGAGCTGGATGATGGTGAACAGGTGGACCTTCCTCAGAGGAACGTGTCTCAGGTAGATGAAGTCCGGCTGGTGCTTGGCCGGCATGCCGAACAGCTTGAGACGGTCGAAGAACTGGATACCTCTGAGTGAGGACGCTCCCATGTACAAGAAGACTCCGTACAGCACGGGCATGGGGATGAACTGAAATCAGACGAAGCACTTGTTTTAAGTCTCGTCCGCGCACGTGTCGGTGTGCGTGGCCGGCGCTAGCACGAGTGTGTACTCGTGCCGTTTCGGCGTTGTCGAGTTTGTTCGGCCGTTGACCTCCGACCTCCCTCACCTTGAGAACGGAGGTCATGAAGACGGAGCAGCCCATGAGCAGGAAGATCATGAGGCCGGTGAAGCGCTGCTCTCGGATGCCCAGGAACTTGGGCTGCTCCCCAGGGGCTGAGCACTCCGACTCCAGCTTCAGGCTGTTGACGTGGGAGATGGAGAGAACGGTGGCCGCCACGAACCAGGGCAGGCCCATGACGGAGCAGACCCCCAGCATCACCCCCACCACAAACAGGTCCAGGTGGTAGCCACAGCCTTTCTGTGGAACCAGGGCAGAAACACAGGCAGGACTGTACATAGTTAGGTGATATAATACAAGACGCACATACAGTACTGAACCCTAAGGAGATATGTAATGCTGGGATCTGTGGATTGAGAAGGTGCGGCACGTGAGGCTTCGGTTCAGTTGGCAGCCGTAGCCGAAAGGGACAGGCGTAAAAGTGTCGAAACGCAACCGGCTTTTTGACCCTTCGTTACGTCGCAACAATGACGTTTTCATGAACATTTCCCCACAGGACCTGCGATCGTCACCACAACATTATGGCGGTAAAAGCGCTAACGCTCGAGTGATCTGAGTCGCCGCGTTGGCGGCCGCTACCTTCAGCTTGTGCTCCTTCCTGTTGATGATGACGGCCGTGATCTGCTGGTCCATGAAGATGAGGATGGTGCAGAGTAGCGCCGGGAGGATGGACACAATGGCAGTCCACCACGGGTTGGGGCCGATCGGGTTCACCACCCAGCCACGGTCGTCTCTTGTGGGCTGTAGGGAGAGGGGCGGCAGAGCACGTAATCACTGAAAGACACAGTGTGTGTGTGTGTGTGTGTGTGTGAGGGTGGGCGTGCATGCGTGCGTTATAGACCTCACCTTGAACTTGTTGGGGACCTGCAGTTTGGGGGAGGGGATCCCCAGAGCGTAGTCCACCAGCACCATGGTGAGGATGGTGATGAAGACGGCAAAGTCACTGATCTGGGCCCTGACCTGGGGAGAAACTCGCGGTCAGCCGGGGAACTGGAACCCCCCCCCATTGCCCTGTGACCATCGAACGCGACCGAACGGGCCTCTTTGTGCAACGCGTTGTCACCGCTCGGGTGTGCTCAGATCATAATTACATTAATTACATTTTACTGCTCTTTTACTGTTCAATAGAACGCGCGCTCAATCACAAAACTGGTTAATCTAATAAGTGCAAGTATGTTTAGGATCCCTTCATTGCCACAGGAGTGCACCGGAATACTCTCAGTTAAATGACACATCCCCAGGGCGCTTTGCAAAGGTGTACAGAGGGACGTGCCTTGGTGGGGAAGTAGCGGCTGGTCTTGAACTCCTTGAGGAAAGCAGACATGAAGACAGTGGAGAAGAACAGGACCACGCACCAGAAGAGGACATCGGGGATGTAGGGACCGTGGGGACCACAGGCGCTGCCCTCAAACTCGCCACGGAACATGAAGCACTCCTACAGGGAGGTTGGAGGGGCTGTTAGATCGAATCACAGAGCGCCTGTATATTTCTGTTAGTGACTGGCTCATGTCGGTTCAGTTTTTCTGTGAACCCAGTCAGTTAGGTAGGCAATGTGTGGTGTGTGTGTGTGTGTGTGTGTGTGTGTGTGATGGCGCGCGTTCATGCGTGGTGTGCCGCAGCGTGCGTGTGTTCGTGTGAGCATGTTGTCGCAAGCACATACGGTGGGTGTTTGTGCGGGTGGGAGAACGACACAGAGATCCGCCAGAGGTGTGAACACGTTAAACATTAAAGGCCCCCCTCTTCATGTCTCTCCGGGGGCCGATTCCTATTTAAAACCCAGCACACACGCACACGTCTGTTCCTCAGCCAGTAGTGTCCTGACATTTCCCCTCTGGGGAAAACACTGCCAGGAGACAGTGCACGTCCCCACTCGCAAAAGCCAGGGGACGGCTACGAACAATCTGGTGAGGGGACTTTGCGGAGCATGGATTTGGACCCGACATCAGGGATGTTGTCGGTGTGCGACCCCTACTTCACCTTGACCTCCAGGCTCGTCCAGTTGACCTCCGATGCGGTGATGTTCCGATCCTCCCAGTACCTCATCGTGGAATTGCTCGGATCCTTCGGCTCTACGCACGCACATCTGTCAAGGGGGTGGAGGGGATATTTCTGTAACTGGAAGCATTTGGGAATGCGCTGTAAATGTTACACTTTTTCTACTGAAATGCTATGAGGCACATTGTAAAAGGTTGAATCTTGAATTCAAACAACAAACCTCCCCTTTAATTCCAGAGGCCAGGCTTTTAAAGCTACAGCCATATGATTTAATGCAAAATATTTGTTTGGCAGGTACACGTCGTGCTTGCATGAATTGTTAGTCTACTGACATTTCTACTGTCGTTTACCTTTGAAAATGGTAGTTTATATCATATGACTTCACATTTAAAGTGAGACAAGCTAAAGTCAATTTAAAAATACTTAATTTAGTACAGGTAAATGAGTTATCTTCTGTCAGTTTTTGCCATTTTGTAGCTTTAAGGAGATCGAAGAACTGGCCCCTGAACAAAGCTATTTAGCAGTCCAGCTAGAAAACATTAGCTCAGTTAAGCCTATAAGCTTAATTAATAAGCAAGCTAGCTAAGCTAGCTATAGTGAGTATGCTTTATCATGATGATCTAACTATCAAATGTGCAATTAAAAGTATTTAAAAGAAAATGCTTCCTTCCTTGATGAATATTTAGACAGTTTAGACACAATATCACTACATGTTTGTAGATACACGCTTGTTAATGTCCATCAAAGTTAAATGTCTTACAGTTATGTTATGAATTACACCAATTCACATAACTTTTATTCCAATTCAACCGGGTGCACCGAATAACATTCAACATTTGCCAGAACTATAAAAAGTAATCATCAAAATGGAGAATGTAGAAATATGCATTAAAAATAACGTTTTTTAAATCAATAAAATTGTATCCCCGGATAAAATAAACAATGTTACGATTAAAGACCATTCTTGGTGTATAATTGGAATGTAACGTGTCATGGTTGTCATTTTTGTGTTTTAAAAAGTCCAAAGGGACAGCACATTCAATCCCAATTTAAAAAATAACCCATGAGGAAACATGGCAAGCATGCGTGAGTAAAAACACGCGCAGCCCTGATGTCCTAGCCTTCATCACATACGTGTCCTCAAACTGAAGGCATCCATCCCAGTGACTTTGTCAATGTACAGAAAACATGAAAGGGGACCTCATCTCAGCCATTCGCCACATTGACTCGGAACGATTACAATGTATTAATATATGTCCGTGGAGTTACACACGGGATTATTCAGAATAACGCAGTAATCTTGTAGCATTACCGAAAAGCTGGATAAACTGTCCATATTGCCCATCTGCGCTTTGATGATGTAGCCGACACTAAAACCTTGTGTACTGATAAACTGCCTGTGTTTTAGCAAAAACACCAGGCGGTTTGTTCTCTGCTGTTTCAGAGTAGTAGCCAGAACTTAAACACCATTAAAACATATGGAAACATGTTACAAAAACACCTGCTAGTTACCGTCACGAATTCCAAATTACAAGAGTTACAAGTGAGAGTGCTCTTAGTCGAACGTTTTTTGTGGACATTGGGAAGGCCTGTACGTACGAGTAGTGGGTGAGCTTCTGCAGATTGTTGTTCATGTTGATTGGGTAGTGTTCCCCTAGGTGGATGAGCTTCTCCAGGGCCTCGTAGATGAAGATGATGCAGATGAGGGAAGCGAAGGCCTCCTCGGTGAAGCGTGTGATGTAACAGACCAAGGAGCTGGCGTCCGTGGCAACCAGGAGAAGACAGAGGAACGCCGTCCACAGGCCGATACAGGCTCTCAGAGAGAGGTAGGACAGGTCATTGTCCCTGCGGACAAACACACACACACAGACACACTAGCTTAGGAAAGCCTGCACGTCTGTGCTTGGGAAAAAAAAAAAACAATAGATCTGCCTCTTTAATTCTTTCTGCGTGCCAGGAACAATGTACTGTGGTCGTGTCACACTGATGTGAGCCACTTAGTCAGTGTGACAACGTATCTCAGACGGGCCAAACTCACTTGCAGAATTTGAAGAGAATCTTCTCGAACACTAGAACAGGCCCTGTGCTTCCCAGGATGGTGAGCGGCTGCCCAGCGAACAGGGAGTAGGCTATCCCCGTCATGGAGGCTCCGAATAGGGACTCAATTGCACTCTAGGGGTTAATGGGGGTTAATGGATCACAGGGTTACGTCGCACTTTTCTTAATGAATACAACTGTGACTCTGTGCCGTCTTTATTTAGTGACGTTGGATAGCTCTTAGGATGCAGAAACCAAAAGCAATCCCTTTATTTCGTTAGCGTACACTCAACGACGAAACGCTTCCATAAAGGTTTTTTGTTTTTTTCCCTGTTCTGGCTCCAGGAAGAACCGTTTTTGGATCCTGTTTGAACTTTTTGGTGGTTCTAGCTGGTACTGGAAAAAACACAGGTAAGATTCAACAATACAAGGTTAAGACATTGTGAAATTCTATGCAGAAACCTAAAAAAATAAACAAATTCATGAGGCAGGCACATTTCTGGATTCTACAGGGTTGGCATTAAAAAAATTACCAGGAATTGGGAAATTGAATAATAAAGTGGCTGAAGATTATTTAAAAAAATAGAATTAGAGTAAAGCAGTTATGTTGCTTTCATAGATCTGTTAGCTTTAATTCATTATGATTGTGTTTGTTTCAACAACAAAGCCACCTAAACCCGCAAGTATCTGTGTAACATTTAAACGTAAGCTTCCTGGATCAGACGGCTTCGCAAGGATATTTATTTCTCACTTTGACTGTCAAATGTTTGCTACTGTCCACTCCCAGTTTTACCGAATGCAGATGATGGCCCCTGGTTAAAGAGTGGCTCAAGGAGTTACAGGATAATCAAATCCCTCGTCGTAATTTTGTGTTGTTGAATTTGCCTACAGGGATGGATGAAGAAACCTCATGGAAGCCATTTGTTTTTAGAGCGTACCATCCTACTTACCCAATGGGTCAGTAATAAATGCTTTACTGTTGATCAGGTATCTGAGAAAGGAATGCAGGTTGCATTCATGATGTAGTCCTATTTAGACCCTTCCTCTGCCATTTGGAATACATTTCTCTTCAAGTTGTGTTTTTTCTTACTAAGGCACACCTACAGCACCTGATATTAAATTAGTGTCCGGTCTTACTATGCGTCCCTCTGTGGCTTCCCCCAGCAGACCTCCAAAGGTGATGACTGGGGACATGCAGGCACAGTAGAGGAAGAGGAAGGAGGCCAGACATTGCAGGCTCACAGCGTCCGTGTAGTCAGACAGATAATGGGGCGCCTTGCGCTTAATGTCCAAGAAGAACCCTCCAAAGAACCTGAAAAAGAAACACACATACGTTAATGCATGCATGCAGGCAGCATGCACCCCCATTCAGAAAAAAAACATGCTGAGGCAACCTCCCCTACACGAACACACACGGAGACAAACGCAGAGTGACAACCCCCTCGTAGAGACGAACACACAACGTGTTTTAAATGTTAAACACATCCCCACCGGGCCACACGGCGAGGGCAGAAACCATTTCATGCCGGCTACAGGAAGCGCCACGGCGACCAGACGGAGGCGGTTGCCGGGGTAACAGCGGGCGTGACTTTGAGTGGTATTTAAGCGGAGCGGAATGGATACTGTACTCCGGTGTTCCGGGAGCACTTGGGTTCGTAGTGGAACCAGGCAGCGGGCCAACTTACCATACGCCAGGATGAGTGCCTTCAGAGACATGCCGTGTGGAGCGGAGCATCGCTTACTACGCGAGACTACACCCGTCAAACAGCCACGCTGTAACACAGCGCCCAGCGCTATCACTTAGCCACAAGTAGCCTGCTGCCTCACTCCACATTCATTTACAACTGCTGGTCTATAAATAGATTCAGGTCAGCTCTTGGCCAGTGCACTCTGTGTTCATGGATTGACGGGTGAACACCATTAAAAAGAGTGCCATGAGTAAGGACTAGACACCGTTTAGATTTTTTTGGCGAAAGCCAAACACTCCGCTCCATTGATTGATTCCATGTCAAAGGTTAAGCATGATGGCGATAGGGTGGTGTTCTGGGGATGTTCTGCTGCCTGTCCAAGGACCTGGAAAACTTGCTGTAAAAGAATCGTATAATTCCTATAATAGCCTAGTCAATAGCCAGACGTTAAGATGTTATGACAGAACCTGAAATTAGAAGTTAATGCAACCAAAAAAATTCACAGCGACATGAGAGACTAACCAACAACTAAATTAAGAATTTGGTTGCAGTCACTGAGCAATCATGATTTCACAGGGAGCTATATTAATAGTATAAAAATATTTGTCTGTACCATGAAGTGTTACCAACATAACTGCTGTGCTTTCCATCACTCAAAGTCCACCAGCCCTGACCTAGTAGGCTAACTTAATTTCAATCTAACGGCCCTGCCCTAGTGGGCAAACTTAATTTCAATCTAACGGCCCTGCCCTTGTGGGCTAGCTTCATTTCAAACTTTTAGCCCTGGCCTAGTGGGCTAGCTTCATTTAAAACTACTAGCCCTGGCCTAGCAGGCTAGCGTCTTTTCAAACTACTAGCCCTGGCCTAGCAGGCTAGTGTCTTTTCAAGCTACTAGCCTTGGCCTAGCGGGCTGGTGTCTATTCAAGCTTCTAGCCCTGACCAAGCAGGCTGGCTTCATTTCTGCCCGTGTACGTAGGACAGTATACGCGGGGGATTTCAAACGCATGGATGACACTGACTCAGTCGCAGCTGTTTGTGTTTTTTTTTCTTAACTCAGTGCTTAAAGAACCCCGGAGAGCTGTGGGGTTATCTGTTTTTAAACCAGGGCTAAATGCACTTCTGGGAACAGTTTTAATGTACTGTGAAAAACAGACAGGGACTCACAGGGGAGCTAAAAGACAAAGACATAGAGGCCTCAGATGTTCCACAGTGCAGAGGATCGCACTCACAACGCTCTTTCCCAGAACACACACTCATGCATTCCCATCCCCTTCTCCACATATATACAGTGTACATATTCAGCATATACAGCTCTGGAAAAAACTAAGAGACCACTGCACCTTTTTCTTTCCAATACCAAAGAATTTGGAAAGGAAGATTTTAAGTGAGAAACAGAAGGGTTAAAATTAAGAGACCACTGCAAATTGAACGCGTCCGTTCCTCACTCAAAACTTTCCTTTTCAACTTTTTTGGAAAGGAAAGAAAAAGGTGCAGTGGTCTCTTAATTTTTTCCAGAGCTGTATATGTTATATGTATCAACTCACAACCACACACAGAACCCACCTCCCAGTCCTCTGTAGCTCTGGACCTCCATGGCCACCGGGTTCCATTGAGTCTCCCAGATCTCCGTTGGGTAGAGGAGGGACCTTGCGTTTTTCCTGTTTGATAAAGAGCAATACTCTGTGGTCTTCAATGGAAAAGACCTCGGCGTTTCATTAGATCGTTCACTATTTAATTTTCAGTGCGTCTCTGTTAGTAGCCTGACGGGCGAAGCGACATTCCAACAACACAAGCCCAATCGGACTGGACCAGAGACAGTCGACAATGGGGAACACTGAACAAACGGATTCAAAAAGGATTTAGAAGAGATACAGCGGATATAAAAAGTCTACACACCACTGTGAAAATGCCAGGTTTTTGTGATGTAAAAGAATGAGACAAAGATAAATCATGTCAGAAATTTTTCCACTTTTAATGTGACCTATAATGTGAACAATTCAATTGAAAAACAAACTGAAATCTTCTAGGGGGAAAAATAAAAAAAAAAAAAAAAAAAATTAAAACCTTACAATAACCTGGTTGCATAAGTGTGCACACCCTCTTATAACTGGTGATGTGGCTGTGTTCAGAATTAAGCAATCACATTCAAACTCATGTTAAATATAAGTCATTACACACCTGCCATCATTTAAAGTTACTCTGATTAATCACAAATAAAGTTCAGCTGTTCTAGTAGGATTTTCCTGACATTTTCTTAGTTGCATCTCAGAGCAAAAGCCATGGTCTGCAGAGAGCTTCCAAAGCATCAGAGGGATCTCATTGTTGAAAGATATCAGTCAGGAGAAAGGTCCAAAAGAATTTCTAAAGCATTAGATATACCATGAAACACAGTGAAGACAGTCATCATCAAGTGGAGAAAATATGGCACAACAGAGACATTACCAAGAACTGGACGTCCCTCCAAAATTGAAGAAAAGACAAGAAGAAAACTGGTCAGGGAGGCTTCCAAGGGGCCTACAGCAACATTAAAGGAACTGCAGGAATTTCTGGCAAGTACTGGCTGTGTGCTACATGTGACAACAATCTCCCATATTCTTCATATGAATGGGCTATGGGGTAGGGTGGCAAGACGGAAGCCTTTTCTTACAAAGAAAAACATCCAAGCCTGGCTGAAGTTTGCAAAAACAAACACCAAGTCCCCCAAAAACACGTGGGAAAATGTGTTATGGTCTGATGAAACCAAGGTTGAACTTTTTGGCCATAATTCCAAAAGGTATGTTTGGCGTAAAAACAACACTGCACATCACCCAAAGAACACCATACCCACAGTGAAGCATGGTGGTGGCAGCATCATGCTTTGGGGCTGTTTTTCTTCATCTGGAACCGGGGCCTTAGTCAGGGTGGAGGGAATTATGAACAGTTCCAAATACTAGGCAATTTTGGCACAAAACCTTCAGGCGTCCATTAGAAAGATGAAGATTAAGAGGAAGTTCACCTTTCAGCATGACAACGACCCAAAGCACACATCCAAATCCACAAATGCATGGCTTCACCAGAAGAAGATTAACGTTTTGGAATGGCCCAGCCAGAGCCCAGACCTGAATCCAACTGAACATCTTCTGTGGGGTGATCTGAAGAGGGCTGTGCACAGGAGATGTCCTCGCAATCTGACAGATTTGGAGCGCTTTTGCAAAGAAGAGTGGGCACGTCAAGATGTGCCATGCTAATAGACTCCTACCCAAAAAGACTGAGTGCTGTAATAAAATCAAAAGGTGCTTCAACAAAGTAATAGTTTAAGGGTGTGCACACTTATGCAAACAGGTTATTGTGAGTTTTTTGTTTGTTTTTCTTCCTCAAAGATTTGTTTGTTTTTCAATTGAATTGTTCACGTTATAGGTCGCATTAAAGGTGGAAAAAATTCTGACATGATTTATCTTTGTCTTGTTCTTTTACATCACAAGAACCTGGCATTTTAACAGGGGTGTGTAGACTTTTTATACCCACTGTACATCCAAGTACACTTGAACCAACAATGCTACTGGAAACAATCCAAGAGGTGACGGCAGAACTCAACACATACGGCCCTGTTTAGGTCAATGGAAGATGTCACACTGCTGATAAGAAGTATATACCTGAGAGGGGACGTTTTTGGGGGGCTCTATTCTGATGGAGGGGTCCCACTCCCCAGGGGGGAGGACTGTCACCTGGTCCAGGAACTCGTCAATTCCGGCCACCAGGTCGTTCCTGTCCTTGGCTTTATATGCCACGTCATGGAACACCTGTAGGGGAGGGAACAGAGGTCAGGGGTCATTCTGTGTGTGTCATCATGGCTGTTATTAAACACAGCTACCCTGACCAAAGACCGTGCATGGTGAATGGCAAATGGAACGAATGTGGAACGTGTCCACTGACCTCGTCTGTCATCAGAGTTGCGATGGATCGTCCAATCTCGTGGTACTGCGGTCCTTTTCCCAGAGGCCCAAGGAGAATGAAGAGGAACCTGAGGGAAAACATGGAAGCGTGTAACCATGGCTGTAATCGAATACAGTGGATTCACTCAGGAATCTATTGAATGCAAAATGAGATACTGTCATTTAGTTTATATTTGGCCCTTTCAATCTCAATCGTGAAACCCAATAAAAACAACGGTTTTGTGAGATATGTCATGAGATATGTCATGAGAGATGGTGTCTGACCTGGTGGTGATAGGGACCTCAGCCAAGCCGTTGAGCAGCACGGCAGGACAGAGACGGACGAAGGCTACCACAGGTCGCTCCAGGAACTCCAGCTCCCCCACCAAGACGTTGGATGCCTCCGCGCCCGGTGGTATCTTCTTCATGAAGTGGAGGTCAATCTACAGGTGAAAAACAGAGCCAGCTATTAAATCAAACGAGGGCCAGGTACAGTGGAGTCGCCAGGCCTGGGCGTCTGGGGCTATAGCCTCAGATCTTTTATGAATAGCCCCGGATTTCAAACGGACCATAAAAATAATAATAATAAAAAAATAGCCCCTGATCTATTCATCTGTAATTCCGATCGCGCATTATGACAGTGTAGACGTGTGGGCCGCTAGCGTGCACATCGGAATTTTCCGCGTGTACATTCAAAACCCTGTACTTTCTGTCCCGGGCGGGGCGGGAGGGTGGGCTAAGCCCCGAATGTATTGTGATCCCAGCGACGCCTCTGGCCAGGTATGATGGACATGCCCACTGAGAAGTCTGCCATAACAAGCTAGCTAGAGCTAATGACTACATTAGCTACAGGGAAATGGCAAAATGTTAGTGGTTCTCAACAAAGTAAATAATACATAGGTTTAATAAATACCAAATTGTGGTTATCATAGTAACAGCAGCGTAGCTCCCAGCAAATGTCATTTGTCCGTCATTTAGCAGATGCTCTTATCCAGAGCCACTTACAGGAGAAATTTGGGTTAACTGTCTTGCTCAAGTATAGAACAACATATTTTTCACCTTGATGGCTCAGGGATTCGAACTAGCAACCTTTTCTTTTACCAGGCAGATCTACCATCCATGAGAAGTAGCATTGTACTTTGTGGAAAACTTTGGGTGATCTGGTAGCCAAAGATAGAGCAGCACATGGCAGATGTTTGGCCGTACCTTGCTGAAATCCACATGGCTATTCTCCCGGCTGACATGGCCTTCTGTGGTGGCTGGCAGTGACTGGGGTGAGACCGTCTGACCTGGGAGACATCAGGAGGGAAACCTATCATTCACTCTCAATGGAAAATATTAGTGAGATTAAATCTGTTAGCATGTAACACTGTAATCTAGAATGATGAATATGTCTATTAAATCGTTCATATCCAGCCTAAATTCATGAAAGAACCGGGACTTGGTTTTTGTGATCTACACTTTCTGCCTTGAATTTGCAAAAAGTAGCATTCTATTTTTAAAGCACTGATTCTGCGGTTGGCAAGGACACATGATAATTGTTCAGCGGTTTCCCTGGACGTAATGAAGAAGTGGTTATGATTGATGAGGTGCTTAGCAAAATTAGGCCAGCAGAACGTCTAAATGAGTTCTGAGACTAGTCCTGTGTTCATT
>JACXGI010001571.1:19642-49409 GCA_016801175.1 Esox masquinongy
GGGGGGGGGGGGGGGGGGGGGGGGGGGGGGGGGGGGGGGGTAGGACGGTCTGCGTGTGTTTGTGTCCTTTAACTTAAAGGTGTGATCGGAGGGAGCCGTCAACTGGATGTGCAAACACAAACAAACACACACACACACGTACACACAAACAAACACACATGCGTACACACAAACAAACATGCAAACAACCAACACAGACACACACACACACATCTCCACACAGCCACAAACAAATGTGTCCGAAAGGACAGAGTGCACACAGTAATTAGTACATGAAAAAGAACCAGTACAATACAGCCCAACGGACAACGGTCAGAAGAGCCGGGACCCCGTCGCCGGCTAGCTCACCATTCTTATCCATGGAGTGGTCCGAGTGCTTCTTGCCAATGTCAGCGAAGGAGCGCACAATCGGGATGCGGTTGGCCAGCTTCTTGTGGTTCTGGTGGTGGTGCTGTTTGAGGAGTGCCTCGCGGATCCTGCTCCTGGCGTCCTGCCCCAGCGAGCCCAAAACCTCGTGCTGGTCCAGGACCATATCTGACCGCGGAAGCACAGACTGGGTTAGGGGCTGAGGCTTGCTCAGGGACACAGCGGCTAACGTCCTGACTCACTCTAGGCAGACGTCCTCGGTTGACTGGGGTATTTGAACCGGCAAGCTCCCCGTCACCCTTGACCCTAGCACCTCTCCATTTACCTGCGATCTCCTCCAGCGAGTTGGCTCTCATGTCCAACAGCACGGTTCCATTGAGAATACAGCTCCTCAGCTCAAACAGGCTGTGTAGAGACAGAGTAGCCACGTAGGGCTTGCTCCAACGCTCCCCGCCGTCCTCCACGTCCTCCTCGAACTTTAGCCACCTCCAAACACACACGCGCAACGATGGACGTTAACGGACACAAACACTTTTGACTGCTGCCTAACCGTAGCCCAAAACCCTGAATAATTTGAGGTGACTAGAAAAACACAAAACCAAGTCATTAGACATGAGAACAAAACTGCTGACTGCAGCTAAATCGCATGCAACAAACTATAACACAATTAAAAAAAAAAATTAAAAAAAATATACAGTCTGTGGAGATGAGGCGTGTTGTGTGATTGGTTACCTGGCGGTCTCTTTCCACTCCGCGTCCTCGCCTTCTCTCAGGCAGATCTCGTCCAGCTCAGTGAAGAGGGCATGAGGTATGTGCTCCTCGTCGCCATCCTCTGTCCCCAACAGGAACTGCACCCTCTGGGCAGGAGTGTCTGCTGTGGAGACAGAATGAGAGAGAGAAAGAGAGAGAGAGAGAGAGAGAGAGAGAGAGGGGTGAACAAGGGAAGTAAGGGGATGGAGAAAAACATGATTGAATGTGAGAAAGAAAGATTGAATAGAGATAGAAGGGTGCAGAGAACTGGTCGTGGTACACACCCTAAGAAATGTGGACATCAGTCAATGTTGCCTGTGTGAACGTTTGTTTTGTCGTTTGCTGACAGTCACAATATGAAAACTCACAATGCAGGTGGGTTTGTGCAGGACCACAGTACAGGATCACAGATTTTTTGCTGAACAGAATCTAATTCCATAACAAGTGGAATGAAATTCAAAAGTATGAATTTGAACAATATAGTTGTTCTTTTATCAACGCATTAATTTTTATGTTTAAAAGCTAATGATTTCTGGTTGAAAATTCACTATGTATTTGTGGTTTACATTGCAGTAAGCACTGAGTAAATTTGCTGTGAGTTTAACTTTTTGACCAGACTAGCATCAAGGACAGAAGAACAAAAACAAATGACAAGTGACATCATCACTTGGACCATGTGACATAAGGAAACGTCCCTATTGGCTTACTGTGGGAGGGTGATTCTCTGCCATCGTCTTCCACCCCTGATTCCCTCTCTTTGGATCTCTTCCTGCTGTTTTTGTTGTGGCTGCCATGGTGACGGTGACGTCGGTGGGACTTCCTCCCCAGGGGAACATGGACCCCGATGTACAGGGTCCGATGGCCTGAGAACAACCATGAAAACGAGTCACTACAAACTCAGCAATATTGGGTCTCCAATAACAAGCCTGCAATCACAGGCCTAGATTCACAGGTCTACAATCATAAGCCTACAATCACAAGCCTACAATCACAGGCCTAGATTCACAGGTCTACAATCATAAGCCTACAATCACGAGCCTACAATCACAGGCCTAGATTCACAGGTCTACAATCATAAGCCTACAATCACGAGCCTACAATCACAAGCCTACAATCACAGGCCTACAATCACAGGCCTACAACAATCACAAACCTAAAATCACAAACCTACAATCACAAGCCAACAATATCCGGCCTAAAATTACAGGGCCTAAAATCTGTCCATTTACTTTTGAAGTCTGATGCTTTTATTCAAACACAGGGTTCAATTGAAACATGAGTTCCTTTTTATCACACGGCCCAGATTCATGCATAATAATTCCCCATCGTTTCCCCACTCTCTTCACATCTTTCCATTTCTACTTCTATCTCCCATCCTCATTTTCTCCCTCCATCTTTCTGTCTTCCTCATTCAGTGAGTATCCTTGATCCACAAGACCACAATCTTCCTCTTCCTCACTGTCCCTCTCTCTCTTCCTCCCTCTTCCTCCATCTTTTTTTCCTCATTCTCTCTCTAACTCTCTCTACCTCTCCCTCCATCTAGTGTGATATAATGTATGCTGACTCCAGCGCTGAGCTGGGATGGCCGACAGGGCCTAACCTATGGGTCTCAAGCAGCTCTGGGATAGCCGAGGTGACACGGACCAGACCGTAGCTCGTCATATCTCTGTCCCTACTGCCAGACCTCAGTAGCAGCACTATTCCCATTATAGTCCATCCACTGCCAGGCCCAACACAAAGGCAGTAAGTAATAAATGACACCAGCAAGATGCAGATATCTGGAATGTCACATTCCACAATCAATACAGAGTACCCTCCTTATTTATCGGGACGGTGAAGCAATTTTTCCTCTTTTGGCTTTATACTCTAACGTTTGGCTTTTAAATCAAATAAATACCACGTAGGTTGAAGTATAGATTTACAGATTCAATGTGAGGGTGTTTTGTCTACGTGGTTTAACCCTTTAGAAATGACACTTTTTACACACAGCCACCTTATTTCAGGACACCGAAAGTACTGGGAGAGATCAACAGAATGTCCAAATTAAGTGCTCATGTTTAGTACTTGGTTCCATAGCTTTGTGTGTAATAAGTGCCTGACTTCTGCGATTCATTGACCCCACCAGACACTGGGTATCTTCCCTGGTGATGCGCTGCCAGGCCTGTACTGGGTATCTTCCCTGGTGATGCTCCGCCAGGCCTGCACTGCAGTCATCTTCAGTTGTTGTTTGTTTTGAGGCCTTTCGCATTAAATTTCATCTTCGGGAAAATGAAAGCCACGTTCAATTGGATTTAAATCTGGAGATTAACTTGGCCTGTCAAGAGCTTTCCCCTTCTGCCCTTAAGATTCTAGTTTCTATGGAAGTATGGTTTTGGGGGTATTGTCTTGCTTTATGTTGACATACCGTCCAATGAGTTTAAAGGAACTGGCTCAAATTTTAAAAGACAAGATGTTTCTGAGCCAGTTCCAGTGGCGGCCATGCCTGTCCAAGCCATAACACCCCAATCACTATATTTCACCGCGTGTGTGGATCTTGGACAGTCCCTTTTCCTCCCCAGACATTTAATCCCCCCGACACATCTTCATCTTTGTATCCTCGATCTTCAAGACCTACTGTGAGAACTCTACAGGCTCTTCTGAGTACTTTTTCCAGCCAGATATTGACACATCTTTGATGCCTTTTTTGTAGTAAGTGTCATGCCGACACGGTAAAGCTGGCATGAACACCTGAAATGAAAAGCAGAAAATCTATGCTATAACCTCATAGTGGGTGTTTGATTTCATATCTAAAACAGATCTCGCGTAGAGCTAAAAGAGGAAAAGCTCCAACTAGGGCACTTCGCATCTCCCCGGAATGTCTCCTGTGACAGAACCACAACAGAACCGTTGTGACAGCCTTAGCGCATGCTGTGCCACAACAGCAACACACAACAAGTCGGTCTACAAAACACTGACATTAACAGATGACCCAACACCGTATGTTTATGTAAGTCCTGTGGAGGTACTTAGCACCCCAAGAGGGCCATTGTCATGGTTTGCCTGGATAGAGTGCTTGGCTGCGGTGTATTGGCAATGTGACATCATATACCCCTGGTTTTAACCAATCAGCATTCTGGGTTTGAACAATCTGGTTTATAATTAAGAAATAAGGCACGAGGAGGTGTTACGGCCAATTCACCACAGCTAAGGTTTAGAACGGCTAGCAAATCTCCCCTCGGATGTGCCGTGGAGACTATTGTGAACGACAATACTGCATGCCTGTTTGGAAAGACCAAGGACCCTATAGGACCCGAAATGATGCTTATCCAGTCGAGATGGGAGGCTTTGCATAAAAGCAGCACATCATCCCTAAGGCCTGTACACATGCTGATGTCACAAAACGTCTGTTCCCTCACATCTCCCTCACTTCGCTCGCCGTGGCAGGGGACCAATGCACAGCGTTGTATTGCCTGGTCTCCCTACACTGTCCTATCTCACACATCCAAAGGACGCCTCAATTGTGAGCCACGGCAGGGAGGATGTGACCGCTAAATTCGGACGGGTATGTACTCTGACCGCAAAGGATCACACACTGTCACTGTTTTCACGGCATAGGGCGGAACGAATAACCATGGCAACAGCAAGTGTCTGAGAAAGGTCACGGGTGCATCCCGGCTTCGCTGACCCACTTCCTCTCCTTGTCTCCTTGCCTCTTCTTCTTCCATCCGGGAGGGATGTGAAGTGACAGACTAGGGAACAGCTGGCCGGCCAGGAGTTGCTTTCACCCGTCCAGTTCTGTTGTTACATGCGGGAAGGACAACAGGCAGCTGGTTGGTTGTGCTGTAGCGCAGACATCCAAGCCGTGGCGTTGACTTACCTTCAAGCTCCTCCTTCTCAAAGTTGGTGTTCAGCATGGAGCGTGTGCCCCCCCTGTCCAGCACCGCCTCCTCGTCGGCCCTCTGAAGACGACACAGAGAGGCACAAACACATACACACAAACACGGTTATGCCACATGATGGTGCATACTGTACCGACACTGTTTCAGAGATGAACACACATGTGTAAGTGTTGTAGACACACACGAAACAATGCAATAGTCGCTTTTTTTTTCCATATTTAAGTATTTACAGTGCGGAGAGACCGTTATTTATTCATCGAGCTTCAATTGCAGGCCTGGTGGTGAATTTGGTGCAACGTTGTCAAAACAATATGGAAAACACAGGCACATTTTAATCCTAAAAGCTACAACTCTTATATAAGAGTCCTCTGGCTGGTGTCCCGCCCCCCTTCTTCTGTAAGACGATGAGTCCCAAAATAAACACTGAGTGACTTCATGAGGCTGACTAAACCAGACGTCGCCAAGGCAACTAATGTGGCCAATTGCAATTTTTACGATTTTGCGCCCCCCCCCGATTCCCCAGATTCCACTGTTTGGACGTTTCAGTCGGGGTTTGACAAGGCTTTGTCATCATGCGTGCGATTGGATAATTGCTGTGACGACTCTCGCCCCGCTGCAAACACAAACATCAGTGTTGACTCAACAAATTGTTAACGGCTGGGTTTGGTATCAGAGACGCTGGTTGGGTTTGGTATCAGAGACACGCTGGTTGGGTTTGGTATCAGAGACACGCTGGTTGGGTTTGGTATCAGAGACGCTGGTTGGGTTTGGTATCAGAGACACGCTGGTTGGGTTTGGTATCAGAGACACGCTGGTTGGGTTTGGTATCAGAGACACGCTGGTTGGGTTTGGTATCAGAGACACACTGGTTGGGTTTGGGGTATGTGTGGGAGCAGACATGTGTTTGTTTGTGTGTGTCTAGCTATTTGGGGAGTGGGTGACCACCCCCCCAACTCACAGCAAAACATTATAGTGGCCCCCCTTTTGATGGGAGAGAGGAGGATTTAAGCTTGACAGTAAAGCTTTTCTGGAGTTATTACTAAGCAGATTTATGAAACATATAATTACAATCTATAGCAATTTGATAGGGAAGTTCCTCTCCAATTCCACTCATATCTGACTGATGTGACTGCCCTGTCATGACTTACATGCCTGGTCTGTATTCTAACAACCTAATTCAAATTTAGTTAGCTGGCTAGACCGACTACAGATCTAAGGCTCAAAGATAAGCTAGAGGTCAATGGAACTCCAGCAAAACACTCAGGGGGAAGATCCCAAATTTCCTTTACTGTCCCTTAGCAAAAACAGCCTAGATTTAGGCTATTGTTTAAATGTGGATTTTACACAATGTTTGAGGTAAAACAAAAAAAACACAGTAGGATGCCTGGATGGAGGTCAGTCTCACTATATGTTAATGTTATCTCCCCATTCAATTGCCTTGCTGCTTTATACGAATGACTACCAACAAATGATTTCTGTATTCAAGCTATGCCTCCAGCTCATACCAATGAGATGTAGCATTTATTGGTCACTTGTTCTTAACCATAAAAGGACACATTCTGAATGTTGTGCAGCGAATTCAAAAGGGAATTCAGTAAACACATTGTGTGTCTTTTACAATAAGTAAATCCTGAATGATTTAATAGATATCTGCTGTTAGATCAACATTTTTTACCTGAGCACAAATGCCAGCATCGGTCATCCCTTCATTACATCAAATCAGTTACTTACAAAGGAAGGAAAAAAAAGACCCCATTTCGAAATGTCACCTGGTGTATTTCACCACTCTGATTTATAATAGACAACAAAAAGTAATAACAACACCGTTAGATGCTGGGTGCCGGCGACTGTAGTGAAACGTGGTTGTCAGGGCAACACTCACAGATTCTGCCTAATGCTAGTTTATTCACATGTTGTTAATACATGTCAATCATCCTAAAAAGAAAATCCTAAAATAGACTAAGGACCCATCACACATGCACACCCACACTTAATTCACCACACAGTACATAATATCTGTGCAGGAGACAACACCTCTCCATGCTGTAATACATCACTGGACAGCTGTTCCGCACCGCATCGGCTGGCAATCCACTCAGACTAGCGTTTAACTTGAACAGGAAATCCACAGAGCAGGTTAGCTGGTGTAGGACCATCTAACACTGATTTAGTAACAGTACAGATAAAAATGGCTGTTTTATTCCACTTTAGGATTATCTATGTTCAGCTGGAATTCCACCATTTTGCCTGTCTCTCTTTCCCTGCTCTTCCTCCACTCCCCTGCCTCCCTCACACCCACTCTCACTCTATTACCCCCCCCATGCCGATTCTGTACATTTGCACATAACTGTAAATACACGTTCTTTACTCACCACTCACATCCCATTATGTTAGGTTGTGTATAATTTTATGTCAACTTTAAGTGAATGTTGTTCTGTCCCCATGTTGTCCACCATCAGCAGCTCCATAAGTATAGGCTCTTATATGAGACAATATTTGAAGTATAGGCTCTTATATGAGACAATATTTGAAGTATAGGCTCTTATATGAGACAATATTTGAAGTATAGGCTCTTACATGAGACAATATTTGAAGTATAGGCTCTTACATGAGACAATATTTAAAGTATAGGCTCTTACATGAGACAATATTTAAAGTATAGGCTCTTACATGAGACAATATTTAAAGTATAGGCTCTTACATGAGACAATATTTGAAGTATAGGCTCTTACATGAGACAATATTTGAAGTATAGGCTCTTACATGAGACAATATTTGAAGTATAGGCTCTTACATGAGACAATATTTGAAGTATAGGCTCTTACATGAGACAATATTTGAAGTATAGGCTCTTACATGAGACAATATTTGAAGTATAGGCTCTTACATGAGACTAACCCAAGTACGGTTTTGAGTATATATGGATGCACTTAGCAGTTAAAGGTGATTCTGACTCTCCCTCCATCTCCTTTCCTCCCGACTCCACCCGCAAGCCCCCCCCCACCTCTCTTTTTCTCTCATTCCAGAAGGACCCTTGCCATAGGACAATGCTTCAGGATGATCGGATTAATTCCTAGCTGTTCTTGTTCACAGTCAGCATGGTTGTGTTGCTATTTCTGTCTCGGCCTCTAAACACATCCCTATGAAAAGCACATACAATTAGTTCCGAGGAGCCTTTTTGAGCCATATATGAACACTGTGATTATTTTTGAACGTGCGACTACAAAAAATCCAACTAGCATTTACTCTTGGGGAGTAAGTACTATTTTTGACCCACTGGTCATCTGAATAATAGGAATAACTTGGTGAGCAATCCGGCCTTAAAAGGCCACGCACTCCTACCATTTCCACCGGGCTCAGCCAGAGGACAACTGGCCAGCCCCTTTTAATGGAATTCATCATTCCTCATTGCTCTTTGCGGTCTTGAGGCTGGGTATCTGTAGAAGCACTATGTGACGACTGCTGATGTGAAAAGGGCTTAATATTATTGAAATGTCATTAAAGTTGAAATCAGAAAACAGTGCCGGCTCTAGCCTTTTGGGGGCCAGATTAAAGGCGCTAATGCGACAGTGGTTCTAAAATCTGGCCAAACTGTCTAAATACCTGGCTCTGGGCTGGTGGGCTTAGATGTCACATTCCACAGAAGAGGAGGGATTTCTGCTCACCAGATGGAGAACAAAACAAGGAAAAGATGGAGAACAAAACAAGCTTCTTTCACAAACTGCCCGCCTGCGACTGGACCTTGCTGTAGTCATACGTAATCCTGTCCCCTGCAAACGTACACATACGTATGAACAGTCATTCAGACGTCAACACTTTCACGTATGAACAGTCATTCAGACGTCAACACTTTCACGTATGAACAGCCATTCAGACGTCAACACTTTCACGTATGAACAGTCATTTAGACGTCAACACTTTCACGTATGAACAGCCATTCAGACGTCAACACTTTCACGTATGAACAGTCATTCAGACGTCAACACTTTCACGTATGAACAGTCATTCAGAGGTCAACACTTTCACGTTTGAACAGTCATTCAGACGTCAACACTTTCACGTATGAACAGTCATTCAAACGTGAACACTTTTAAGTATGAACAGTCATTCAGACGTGAACACTTTTACATTCGGACAGTCTCTTATCTACATGTGTTTACGTATCAGGGTGTCGACAGCTGGTGACGGTTTTGGTGACGTGACATGTTAGGAGTACGGTTACAAAAAAACAGAGCGCATCACTTGTCATTCGAAATCATGAGCAATGTTTTACTGACTTTGAAAACAAAGATGTACACACGAATGCCGGTGATTTACTTCATGTACAATATGGTACGTTTCCATTGTGGGGCTAATCTGCAAACTCGAATGAAACCGCCTGACTGAGAGCTCCGTTGTAGCGGCTGTGGGACGAAGCATCGACAGAGGAAGTGAAGATTGTGATCCTGCAGATGGAAATCCCTTCGGTTCCACTTGAGTCCCTTCGGCGAGATCCGACATGATGTCACTGAACCAGGCAGTATGGCTGTCAAAGCAGCGAACGCTATTTGAGTGACAACCCTGGGAGAAACCGTGGAGGGTGACTGGGGGGGGCAGAGTGCCGCGGCGCTCCCCCAGGACGACACACCCGCCCCCAGGAAATCCCCTCGGCTTCTGTGACATCACAATACGGCCCCCACCTTCTGCTCGCTGGCCCCCAGGCCATGTGAGAAAATGTCGGTCCTGACACAAGAACTTCGAAAACAACGCAGGACAACATCTGATTACGGAGCTCTACGTCAGAATCAACGACATTTCAATTCAGTGAATTCTGGAGATGAGTCTCAGTTAAATCCATGAGCAGAAATCCAATTCACTGATGTTTGGGCGAATTACTCAAATTTCAATTCACTTCCTAATCTGAAACATCATTAAATTATTCTCAAAACAAATCCTAAAATGCCAAGTGGCTTTCTCTGCACCAGGACAAGGGTAGGATGACGGAGTGCTGCTTTATGACCTCTGTTCAGTTTTGAAAAACGAGAGCAGGTTTCCATCTCTGTCTATTAATAGGATGATGTGAGGACAGGATCTCCTGCAGGCTGCAGAACACTGACCCGAGATCAGTGGGGACAACGTCCTCAGCACACTACACAAATGCCCATGTTTCAATGCTTCCAATCTTGGATCAAACTTAATCATCCCACAAATGCTACCCTTCGCCATAGGGGAGTAAAACCCAGGATCTAATTCTGGATCAGAAACACACATGACAGATTAAATCAGCTCTTATTATCTTCTCTGTGGGGTCCTGAGGCAGACTCTGGCTTCCCACAATGCATCCCGTGCTCCAGCTTGCACTACGTCAAGTTGGTCTGGCACAGAGGAAACATCTCAGGGCCGGGATCTCTGGCTGAATTCACATCTTGCCCACATTCCCTTGACGCGTAACAGTAGCTGGCGACGTGGAGATCACAGAGGTTATTTTTAACAAGTGCATTAAACTATTTTCAATGAAACCACCGGAGAGTTAGCTATCCGCAGAAAGCTTGGCCTAGAAAAGCTATCAAAACAGTGTGTCATATAACCCCCCCCCCCCCCGACCGTGGCCATGAAACTCTCTCAGCCTGGTGATGAAAACAGATGAGCCAGCGCGAGGGTCACGTACAGTAATTAGGACCCCAGGGAGCTGGGATGAAGGAAGGAGTTGCTCTGCATTCAAGCACACACATACACATAGACACACACACACTCACATATACACACACACATATACACACACACACACATCAATGCAGGGGAAAAATGAGCCGACAGAATGAGTAGAGCCGCGTCAGTGAGCCCCCCCCCCCCGTGCAGCCTCCCGTGCAGCCTCCCGTGCAGCCTCCCGTGCAGCCTCCCGTGCAGGGGGGCTGGGAGGCCGCTGCCCGGGAGGTACAGAAGGCGAGAAGGTTACGTTTTGCATTTTATTTATTTAGACAGTCTTATCCGGAGCGGCCTGTGTGTGTTACTTCCTGCATACATTCGGTTCCTATAGTTGTTTTAGAAAAAGGCGGTCTCCAGGTCGGAAGGATCAGTCTCCTACTCCGCCTCTGCATTAGAGATGGGATTTAACTGTAATTACTGCATTCCCTTTTTGCCAATTATCCATTCACTATTGTTCGCACACCGAAGGCGTTGACTAATTCTTATCATTAAGTACAGTAAGATAGATGGAGATACAGGGAAACAGGGGGTCAGTATGAATGTAAAAATACAGAAAGAATAAGATACAGGAAAACACAGGGGTCAATATGAATGTAAAAATACAGAAAGAATAAGATACAGGGAAACACAGGGGTCAGTATAAATGTAAAAATACAGAAAGAATAAGATACAGGGAAACACAGGGGTCAGTATAAATGTATAAATACGGTAAGATAGAAGGACACAGGGAAGAACAGAGGGTTCATTTTAAATGTAGAAATACAATACAATAGACGCAGAGGAGAACAGAGGGGTCATTTTAAATGTACAAATACAGTGTGCACGTCCGTCCCAAATGGCACCGCATTCCCCTTCGTAGCACCATACTTCTGACCGGGGTCCACAGAGCCATTTAGACCACAGAGCTCTAAAGGGATCGTGGTCAGGGAAGACCCTCATTACATCACTTCCTCCACAAGTGTTCCCAACAGTTCTCCCTTTAAAGTGAACCGCACCCAGGCCTCTTCCAAGTGCTGATGTGAAGATGTGGCGCGAGGGAGGGAGGGAGGGAGGGCTACCAGGCGTTGCTGAGTCATAGCGGCACGTCCGGCAGGAGGTTCTTGCTCCTGCGCGGGGAGGAGGCTCTACGTTCCAATGCTTCCCCTGGACAGGGCGCTGGTCCACTGCGAGGCCAATTTAGTCAAACTGTGAACACGTTTCTTGAGATTAGCCCACAACGTCAATCGCACACATTCTTTGGAGGTAAGACCTTTTTTTAAAAAAAAAAAATTCACACGGCTTATTCCCTCGCTTTAGCCGTTGTGTTTTTCCCCTGACAACGGAACAACAAAACAAAAAAATGGATGACGGCGAAAGCACCCAAGACTAAAATCTCTCTAGAGATTACAAACAACAGGTGGCTGGGGAACGTGGAACTATAGTTTCACAAGCTTTCCGATCAGTGCAATAAACCAGTGGCCCAAAAACAGCCCCCGATCCTGGGACACTACCGCTGAACCCTGACCAGCCACCACTCATCCTAATGAGCTCTGTCTAACATGGTCGGGTCATTATGATGTGTGTGTGCGTGTGTGTGTGTGATCCAGGTCTGTTTCTACCAGTTCCCACAGAGATAGTAGAACCTGACAATCACAAGGCCCTTTGTTTGGTCCACGCCAGGAAAAATGTGATTTCCAGCTGCTGAGTTAGGTTTAGGGTGGAACTTACAGCTGGGCATGGTGTTAGAATTTGGTTTTAGGTTTGGGCGTTACTGGATAGGATTAGGCGTTACTGGTTAGGTTTAGGGTTAAGGCTAGGTTAAGTTTAGGTATAAAAGTTAGGTTGCTAAGGTTAAGGTAAGGGATAAGGAATAGGGAACATGGATTATGGTTAGGTCCCCACAAGGATCTGGACAGAAACTTGTGACATTAATGTCTAAAGCAGTCAGACAATGTTTCCTGGGACTACTGAAAGGTTAGACCACCAGGAAGCAAAACTGACTTAGATAAGCCGAACTTGCTGACCTCATTTGGCCACTACTGGGAACAAGGAAGGGGGATGACAAATAAGGTCCTGTACATCACTGAGCACACACCCGCAGGTGCACACACACACACACACACACACACACACACACACACACACACACACACACACACACACACACACACACACACACCCTGTTCATTGGTAGAGTATGTTTCCAAAGAGCACTTACATTCTGCTCACATGCTTTGTGAGTTTGGTGATGATGCCATCTCTTCATCAAACCAACCGAGAGCCTAGCGAGTGGATGTCTCTCATCTAGTGACTGATACGCTCGGAAATAGATGGCATTCAACACTTTCACTGACCCTCTTCCTTTCTCGGCTTTCACTTCACCAATCCGCCGGCGCCGTTCCTTTGCTTGAGAAGCCCCGCACAACCTTGAGATATGCTTTGTCCTTCTGAATTCCTATATTCAAGATCATGACGTTTTCACGGTTGGAAGATAAATTAGCTCAACGGTGCCTAAACGGCCATATTTCCCAATGTGAACTACGACTGACTACATCAGGCGTGTTAACGACGAGCTGTAACAAACGCCTGCTTATGGACAAGGGTCAACGTAACCTGCCCCTGTTTGGGAACAAGGCCTTTGTTTTAACCCCCCGGGGTTCAGAATGGCATGATGGGAAAGCAGTGGGAACATCCTGATTGACAGCTGCACCAGAGGGGGCAGCCGATGATATTATTTTTTAAGAGGGAACTATTATGAAAGCCATCAAGGAATAATACACACTGTAGACACCTCTAAATGTTGACAGAGAGGTGTGCCGGGGTAAAAATCATAGATCCGTCAGTTCTCACGGGTGTAGGGTGAAGTTGTCATTGTGGCATTTCCCCCACAAATGGCTAAAATTTGGATTGGGTGAGGGGAAGCTTAGGAGACTACCCCCCCAGACATTTCACTCAGGCCGCATCCAGGAAGCAGCGTAGGTTAGAACGCAGCTTTCCAGGATGCCCGCACACACACACACACACACACACACACTAAACACACACTCTCACATCAGCCTCGTGACCTAATTTCAATAGCTCTCGTTTGTCTCCCAGGGAGTTCTGTGACGCACAGCACCTGCAGGGATGATCAACTTTTACGCTCGTACAACATCCAGGCCGTCGTGTGTACATTTAGAAAAAACTAATAAATGTTATTATAATCAACAACACGCCTGCCTACTGAGGATTTACAGATTAAAAGACTATAGCGTGTGACTTTCACAAAGCCTCATCAGGGATAGAGGTTTACTGATTGTAGATCACTCTAATGTGGGTGAGAGTCCTGTGCTCAAAGCTAGGGGCATTCTATACAGCTACAGCTAGCGGATTAGCATGGGCCACATTGGAGCCACCTGATTGGATAAGGGCAGTCGTCGTCACGGCTCTGATCCCAACAGATGGCAGTGGTTACCGTGGCAATGGCACTGAGCTCAGCATCAGCACCAGCATGACAGCGGAGCTCCTCAAAGCCGTTCAACGTTCAACCCTCTGAACTCAAGTCCTGCAGTGAAACACTGCAAGAGTCTTCAGCGACCGGCATTGGATTTGCTGGAGCCGTGAAGCGACCAAGCCAAACAGAAACCCTTCAGGTCATTTGTTTTCCTCTGGCTTGTGTCAATAATCAGTGCGGTTCATGACAGCGGGTATTAACACTAGCTCGATCGCACCTCCTCTGGCAGAATAAGAGGGCTTGAGTTCAAGTTGTCAGCAGCTCCTCGGAACCAACACAATAAAGCTAAAATAACCCCATATTACAGAACCTAAAATAACCACATATTACAGAACCTACAATAACCCTACATTACTGAACCTACTGTAAACCTATATTACTGAAACTACAATAACACTATAATACCAAACATACAAAAAAAATATTACTGAAATGATTTGGTATCCACTTCCTCTGCCCAATAATGAATTTGATGTTAATCCCCCCCCCAAAGTTTTAAGAAGAGCGGCAAATGGATTGTTTACTCATATCCATCATTACATATTGCTTCTGTTCAATGTCATTTTCTGTAAAATAAATCAACAGAATAGGTGCATGATGAAATCTCTGGTGACATTTAGTAAAACTCCAAACCAAACACTGTATATTCCTACATGAATACAATGTTGTGACGCAACCAGCGGTTTAAAGTAATCTAAACATCATCCGCATTCTCATCCAATCCCAGGCTAAACACAGAGTATTACCTGGGTGTTAAATCCATTGGAGTTGGGGTCCAAGCCTCCCAAAAACATGGTGCGTCCTTGTGGGCAAGGATGTCAGAGATCCCCCCTTGGGTTTACAGCGGTCGGAGGAATCCGAGCCTTGGAAACAGAATGTGTGCCGGCCGGAGGTATTAGCGCTGCCCGTCGAGCCAGAATCTTCTCACGGGCTCCTCTTCCCCATATCAGCCAGCCCACTCCTGACAGTGGCTGTGCAACACGAACAAGCGCTCAGCCTGCCCAGCACTGATCCAGACGGGCTCCGATGTTTTCTGACAAGAGTCCGTCCTCCAATCCCCCGAGAGATTAGTGATCTGCTGACATCACTGATGTGCTGTGCTGTGCTAGGCTGTGCTGTGCTGTGGCCCTCTTATCTAACAGAGGCTTTTAGCGAAGTCACGGTGAGCAAAGCCCACACTCACCCTTCCTGTGTGGGTTACCGGGAGAAAAGCCCTAGGACATCTCGCGCCACATCAGATCCAAACCCGTCCTCCTGACAGGCACAGGCTATTAGGCGGTTTGACTCTACAGTCAATTGTGTGTGGGTTTGTACGCTTGTGTGTGTGTGTGTGTGTGTGTGTGTGTGTGTGTGTGCGTGTGTATGTATGTATGTGTCCTGTCTACAGAACCTGGGGCAATGACACTGTAGTGTGGCTGTGCTGTACTGTCAGCGGAACACTGTGGCAGAAACACGCTGCCCTGGAAATTGATCCGCCGCTCCAAACGACACTTCCGCAACACTGCCCAGTGACATACATTCTCAGGGGTAGCAGAGCTGGGTCAATAGATGCATGGATATTGGATTACATTTAATAACTATGATTTTTGGGGATGGGAAATATAAAGACGAAACACCAGTATCTCGCTTAAATAACGAACCACTAGTGTCTCTTTCAGTTCTGGCTTCCCTATCCCTCTCTACATCTCTCTCTTCTTCCATCACCTTCTCCCTCGATCTTCATTTCTCTCATCATCCCTCTCTCCATCTCACTCCCTGTATCTACTATAATTAAACCTCTGAAGGCACCCAGCTGGTCTTGGCTCTTTACGGCAGGGTGAGGCGTATCATCCAGTCAGACGGATATGTCTCGCTGACACAGGAACATCATGTCCAAGAGAACATGCCAATCTCTGCTCTTCAAACTGACCCCGTCTGTCCACACTGGACCCACTCCAGCATGAGCGCCAGTCAGGCACACTGTAATAAGCATTCAGACTCAACATTCGGATAGCTCCTTTTAACCCAACACACGTATACACACACCCACTCGCACACCCGTCCCAGCATCCCACACTCCTCTTTCCACGTCGTACGCTCCGGTCTATCTCGAGTCAGCTGTGTTCTGTTCAAATCTGGTCTGCACTTCAGGATGAAGACGGTTTAAAACATTTTTATACCTACAAGTAGAGTAGCCGCATCAAACTGTCGTCTACAGTCTAAATATAAAAGCCTCATGTCTCAGAGAACCACCTGCGCCTTTTGGACAAGGCTAATAGAGCACGTTTACAACTTGCCCCCGAGCTTGGGCAAAGTCAATTTAAATACAGCACAGTACAGACTTCAGACGCAGGCCAGTGGAAATTGCAGCCCACTAGCCTGGCCAATAGGGTAAGTCCCCCGTCGTCACCCCCCCCATGATATGTACTGTATTAAAGCAGAAGCACTCACCACATTCTTGTCTCCTTGAGGGATCTGCAGGCTCTGCGGGGTTTGAGGGTTCACTCCCTGCAAATGACACGTCAGCATTAGCGTTAGACACGTTAGCATTAGCGTTAGAAATGTTAGCGTTAGACATGTTAGCATTAATCCACACACAGCCTCGCCATGCCAGGTAATGTCACGCTGCCCCAGCGGCTGATTTTTACACAGGCTTCCCTTGCCATTCATCACTACATAGATGGCGATGTCTTCACCGTGGCCATTTAATGTCGGGCTTGATTCTCGCCAGGCCCGATTGCCGCCACCTTGTTCCTCTATGGCGATCCCCACAGAGCGGCGTACAAACAGATCGTGTAGTTGCGTGTCACATCATAGCTCTCACGAAACTCACCGACAGGCCTCTTCCACTTTGTGTTGAATCACTGCCAGTTCCCAGGCTGTGTGGCATTCCCAGTCATCTAGTACCTGGGACACCCAATTGCCAGTTTTAAGTGAATCACCCCCAATCTCCCCCATGTACACTGCGGATTCCCACAAAGAACTCTGCTATTTTGTCACCTCCCGTTCCCTCAGCAGCCATGACAACTCATTGGGATTCAGAACACACAAGCCACATCTAGGCAGTCATGATTAACCATGACAGGGCACTGACTGCATTGTGAGTGAATGAGCTAAGACATCCCGTGTTATGCCAGAGTCAACCTATTCCACAGCACTGGCTGGGCGGGCCACACAGGCCCTGGTTCTAACAGTAAAAATGATCAATCTCATGTCATTTGAACAATCCAAACCCAAAATAATGACCTCTTTGTAAAGGGAAAAACAATGTTTAGAACAACCGCCCAAAACAAAAATCAATATTTCTCCTCTCCTTTTCTTAACGTGTCCTCACTTGAGCACTAAGCAGATGAGGTTTCTGTGGTCACAGCTGAGTGTTGGAAACCTTTAAACACGTGAGCCCCGTTGGCTACAGTCACTCATCCAAAACACTTGAAGAACCATTTATGCACTAGATTGTGCCTGTGACCGACCTTACATCCTTGTTGGATTACAGGACCTGGCTCTATCCCAAAGCATGTCATTTGTCCTTATTTCCAATTAGTTACAAACACTGATGTGCCAGGTATGCCGAGGCGACCATGCCATGTGTTGCCTAGTTGCCAAGGGGCAAGGGTCAGTGTTCTCCAGAGGACAGACTGGTATCTCTACTGTATAATCATGCAGCGTTCCGATTTAACGGGGAAGAGAGAACCCCATGTACACCCCAGCAGCGGAAAACAAGATGTGGCTACATTAGAGTAAAAAAATAAATAAGTGTAAGATGTGACATTAGGAATAAGAGTGGATAGAAAAAAAAACATTTGGAATTAGTAAATAAAAATGTGTCTTTCTTAATAAGGTGCTTTACCTTACACTGATTAATTATATGGGTATTTGATGTTGTAGCAAGGTTATACAATAAAAAAAATCGATTTTATAACTGTATTTGCCAACGTTGATTGATGGCAATATTAATGAATTGCTCCAGGACATGATAGGAAAAAGGTAAGGATTGATGGTCAAGAATGGTGCCTATCGACCCCCTTGTTGGCATGAAACAGTTGTCTGTTGGAAATCTGGTCAATAAAACTATAGGGTGTCTTGCTGCTCTATACTAGCCCTACGGTTGTCATTTTCTGACGCTATATTATAACCGATGTAAAAGCATATATGATTATTTTGCCTATTCAAAAATTATACATACAATGTAATGGACACCTAGTGTGTTCAGTTCCCATAACATTAAGACATTGTCAATCAATTAAAATGACTATTATATATATAATTTCTGTCACAACACAATGGTTGCTCCTTGTAGGTAGCCTATGTACGACGTCCTTACCGAGGGCAGGAGTGGCTCCATCTGTGCTCCTTGGTCCGTTATGTCCATCTTTACCTTGCCTCGGTTTTTCGGTAGACTTGATGCGCTACTATTTTGCTCTTCTATCTATTGGTGCCGGGCTATATCAGGCTGAATTCTTACATAAACCGTTCTGTTTTTCTCAAACGAAGGTATCCTCCTCGTTCTGTCCTACATAAATTAAGCATGGGGTAGCGATTTCCCATTCACGCGCTCAAGCTCGGAACGTGCGATGTGCGCTCCCATGACGAGGTGGATCACACGTGAGGCATTGAAGAGCCGGGAGACGAACTACCATGCCGAATTCATCTACAACCGCTTGGTTGCCCCAAGATCGCGCACATATCAATCTAGTTGTATTCCTGAAAGTAATCCACAGTAGGACTACATTGTTTTGAAATCAGTAGAATACGATTTCACGGCAGGAGGGATAATGTAGATAAAAAACGGTGAAGGCATTTTTTGGTCTGTATTGGAATCCATGAGGGACAATTGGGAGCAGAATGGATTGGGCTACTTCACATGATAAAACACGTAAGATAACCAGCTACAGAACCATTTCTATCGTAGCCCATCGATTGTTATTGGATATAAAAACACAATATTTAATTCAGCCTTATGAACTCGTTGACCGCAATCCTCTGTAAAATAACAAAAATGGTACATTAGCGCCACTCAGTGTTCAACTGCAGGATGTGAAAAACATCGTCATGGTGATTTGCGTCAGATAATGGTTGCGATCCGCGTCTCAGACAGCGCGTACAGCAACTAATAATTGAGTGTCACGTCATCAACTGTGTCAACTGACATATCCAGGCTTAACATGTTAAGTTCATTCAGTTTTAGTCATCTATCTGTATGAACAGCCCTTTGATATTTTGGGGAAACAGACACACGACCAGTCATCGCTGTGTACGTAAAGACGTTAACCCTAGCCAGTTTAGTACCAATACAGTGCAATTAGGAACAGCACACATGTACTAGCTATGTTCTCACAGTAACCTACTCCAGGATCCTTTGCTGAACCTGTTGCATGTGACAAGACCCTGAAGGACCACATATTACATGGAATAAAATACACAAAAAGAATCATTTGATAATGGCAATTATTGCAAAACTGTAAAAATAAAAAAAATAAAAACGGTAGGTAAAAAAATCAAAGGCTTGAAAAACAACCAACGTTTTTCATAGATTTTTTTTACTATAAATTGGAAATGATGCATTCAAATTGTTTTATTTTTTTATAACCCATACAGTGGCCCCCGGAATTAAATAAACAAATCATTGCCATCAGACATTTTGCTCTAACTGGAAAACGATCCTCTATTAACTATGTTCCGCATCCAGTCTGTCAAAGCTCATATAACCAAATCAGAGGTGGCTTCAGATTGTATTGTTGTATTGTATTGTTGAGTTTTCAACTTACCTATACACTGCTATAGAAAACCTTGTCTTTTTGTTTTGTTGTAGGCCTATTGCTTCTTAATAAACAATGACCATAAAAATGGTAGTAAACTATTTGTTTTTTTAATTGGTAAAGTCAGTCATTGCTTGACAGACTCCGAACGTATCAGACGAATTTACAAAAAAACTTTCATTATTATATTTCAAATTTGGTGGTCAGACTAGCTGGCTCACAGTAACTTGCAGCAGGCTTGGGAAAGAATAAGATTGAGATGTGTATTCCCAAGCACATCTCCGAAGTGCGATCTGTATGGCACCCTCCACTCAATTAGAAAGCAGGCCTTCATCACAGAAACTACATAGACTACTTGGAGAAGAACGCATTTTCCGGCCAACAACGAATATTGAGCTTGTAGGCACCTAGCCCACCATAAAGAGTAAGTAGAAAGTGATGAAGGTACGCAACTTGGTCCAATACCAAAACACCTAATCCTACACCCCTGGGCATTGTGGGTACACAGCAACCAGAACCTATTTCGCAATGACGCAACTGTACACAAATGATCTTTAGGCCTATTGCATTGATGGAAATCATTTGGTATTTGTTTGCCAAAAACAATAATCAACGTGATTGATTGGGGATTAAGAAAATATATATGTATAGTGTTAGTGTTAGTTTGAAGAGATACAGTAACTTAACAGGCTGAACTAGAAACGTTTTAAATGTGAGATGGGGGATGGGTATTAGGCCAATCAGTCAGTCAATCAGCTGTCACAGTACCCAAAACAATTGCAACAGAGAGAAGCTGCGCGTTATCGTGCTTAATTAGCAAAACATTTTCCAATGGAACATGTTCGACATAGGCTCCACATGCCTCGTACACATATTTCATAAAACTCTAGAAACAATACAGGCCACATAATTAATACATACAGTAGTTTCGGGACGTATTCAGACAACTTCATTTTCTCCAGATTTTGTTGAGTTTAGTTAATTCGTAATTCACGTTTTACAAGTGTGTGCCAATTAATTGAAAGCAAACAACGGAAATATGTCGAGTACCAATTCAGATCCTTTATTCAGTACTTCGTAGAAGTGCGTTTGGTGACGATCACAGCTTGGAGTTTTCCTGGGTACGCCTCTACCAGCTTTGCACACCTGGATTTGGGCAGTTTCTCTCATTCTTCCGTGAAGATCTTCCCAAGCTGTGCCAGACTGAATGAGGAGCTTCGTTGAAGTGTGAAGCGGGACATATGAATATTTCCATTACAAAGCTGAAATCCCCCATTTTACCAACTTTTACAATACTGACCGCAAATTTAAACAAACCTTTAAAAGTTCTTGAAATTAAAGTGTAGATTTTATTTGGCAAATTGAAAATGCTAAATTTGCAACAGCTATTCGAGCACAACAATATGCATGTATTTAAAAAATAAAATAAATGAACACTATACATTCAGTGGGCATCATTACGAATATCTTTCACATTTTCTCAATTTTCAATGTTGTCCATTATTCTGTTGCAAGGTAGTAAAATCCCTAAAGACAATGCGAAGTGTAGTCCCCTTATATGGCGAAGAAAAGGACAAGCAATTTTCACTGAAAATAAACGGTTGGGAGATCACCTACAACCAGAGTGAGTGAAATATGGGCAACATGAAAATTCCACTAAATTGAAATGTTCTTCAGTTTCAGAGAAGGCCTATATAATGTCGAAACCGCAATAGGCTACAATCCTTCCACACCATAAGGTACAACCAAAACATAGCCTACAACAAATAAAACCTGCTATGATCGAAGACATCGTGGAAGTGAGAAGTCATCAAATTTTAAGTATTAATCAGTTTGTATGTTGGTCATCGATTTATGAAGTCCAGTGAGTATGGAAGCGTTACGCACTTAGGCTGAAGTCTTATGGGGGCACTAGGTAGTCAAAAGGGGATACCTATGTAGACAAAAATCTTTCTACCCCCTACTCAATTGCATTAGTGTCCCACTTCAGTTGACATTTGCGAAATCATCAATAACATTTTATAGATACTTATCATAAATAGACACAGCGCAGGGTATGGGACCGTGTCTAAGAATCCTGGGCCCCATAAAAAGATATATGCCTGGGCACCCTCACTGATTCACAACACTGACATTACGATCAGTGGGCCCTGCCTAGCCAGGGCCCGATGAATCACACCCACCTTTCCCCATGTTAGCTACGGCCGTGATTAGGACAACATGTGTCATGGAGCGTTGGGCCGTGAAAGGTTGCTGGATCCAAAAACTTTATCTCCCAAATACTGTCCCCTTTTGTAAACTAAGACTCTATTGCTATATTTGTTTTGTCATTGTCCCTTCTTCCCTACTCATTTTATTGTTCTTCCACCGTTATCCTGTGGTTACATTCTATTTAGCATCTTATCAATTTAAATATTTTATCAATCATTTAAACAAAATGTTATCAAATCTACGCCTAATAAAATAAATCATATAAATTAGATTAAACGTTTATTATTTGAATTTTGGGCTGAAACATGGCCTACCAATGTTCCACTTTTCAACAAAACAGTCAAGGAAATGCACAAGCAAATGTTATTATACTTAATAACACAAACAAATAATTATTCATTTTACCAAGACAAGCTATACTGTTGAATTACAACTGACAGAATGACAGTCTTGTAATGGTAAGTTTTCATTCGTTTAAACCGGTCAAGGTATCTCGACAATGATGACGTCACACTGAACAAAATCAATTCGTGCACAGAAAACATTCCGCAACAACCAAATAACATTTGAGCGGCAAAATAATCATGTACAGCCTTTCCACGCAAAAAGTAGCAAATTACAAAATATAATAAGGCCTACTTTGAAACGTTGGCATGTATTTATTGTTAAATAAATACATTATTGTATCAGGTAAATCTTAAATAGATGCATTCAATTAGAAATTATACCCCCTTTCATAACGATAGCCAACTGGCTAGTCAAATGAAAAAACGAATTCAAGACTTCCAGATAACTAGGTTATTTAAACTAGTCTCGTTTGATCCAATACCCTGGGAAGAATTTCCTCCATTGAAACGTATTCAGTTTAAGAAGTATCCATCCAGCTAGAATCCGAGGTCGTGTCTTGTGTTTTGGTGTCTTCAGAGACACCTTGCAAACTTTCTTTTAAAAGTGTGTGGTCCTCGTTAAAGTTGGCAGCGCGGGCATTAGTCCAGCAGGGCAGAGTCGGACGAGACGCCGCGCAATACTGGGGTGAAGTACGCGCAAAATCCGTTGGTTCTGCGTAATAACCAAGGGCTCTACTCGAACCGTCCGTTGCGGACAGCTGTAGTGCTTTTCCAGCGGCTGCATATGACAGCAAAGTGGCCGCGTTTCCAGTAGCATCATTCGTTCGGGGGGCATAGTCCAGTCTATTGTTGGTTGGTGTCACAAACCATCTCGGGGATACCGTGTCCTCGTCGCTGGGTAGCGGTGACAGCATGCTGTTGGGGTTATATTCGAGTCCGGACGTACCCCCTGCGCTTGGCCGGAAACAGGGCTTGGCATAAGTGCTGACGAATTGGTGTTGGAGGAAAGAATTAGCGAGGGCATATCTGGCACCGGGAACAAACTGGGCGTAGGGCGAATCGCTCGGTGATTGTGTTAATCGGTCGCTCTCGTAGCCAGTGTAGATTCTAGAGACGTTCAAACAATAATTGAGTAAAAGGGAGCGTTGGAAGATAACCAATGACATGCAATTATAAATGATAAAACCAAGCGCGAGGTCATCGACACAATTTAGCCAAAATAATCTCCAATTGCCTAGTTTCTGTCACTACGCCTCACGTTCATACATTACCTTAACAAAACAACATATTTGAAAATGATATTGAGAAATATAGGCTATGGAGCTTGTCCGTCTCTACAGGAACCTGTCTAATATACGCGTACATTACCAGTGGAACAGAAAAATGCAATAATTTCGATTCAAAGTGCACTAGCTTATAACTCAATAATTTGTTGCTGTGGGCATTAAAGTTGGCACTGAGTAAACAATTCAAAAAAGACATTCAAATATGCTGTTTTTTGGATTGGATGTAAGGGCTCTTTAAAAATAAAGAACATGTATGTATATATATATATATATATATATGTACTCACTTGTCATAATTGTCTCGAAAACCTTTAGCAAAAGGATTGTGGTCTATTTTCAGTTGTGTTATCTGAAAAAGGGGGAAAAAATTGGCCTTGCATGCTAACTCGTGAAGCACTTAAGGATAGGCCTACTAAACAGGAAAACGTTCAGCATATCCCCGTTTTAGAAAATGTATTAATGTCATGACTCGAGGAAGTTGAAAGTTCCCAGGTTCTGAAGGGCAGTATCGGAAAAGGAGAAGCATATTTGCCATAAGACGTAGTTCGACTATTCAAAGTTGATAAATTTGGAATACAGATAACATTTATCATAACCAATCTCACTCACTCCAAGTCAATATTTTTTTTTCGTTTCCTAACGAATCTCACTCCAGGTGCACACTTCTTTCGCGGGGGTAACCTGGGACAGATAAAAAAAACGTCCACAGTATTTCAAGAAAAACTTTTCCTTACGTCAGTATTCTGGTATGCTGTGACTGCAACGAATTGTGTCTCCGGGAATGTAAACGATTGCCTGGGCTGACTGGCATTCTCCACTCCATCCTCGCGCACCTCAACCACATTTAGTCGGGGTTGGTACTTATGGAGGGACTGGACAATAACCATCTAAAGAGAATACATGAAAAACGGGTGTCACTTAGAATATTTGATTTATGGACAGAGCAGAATTTGAAAGGGCAAAAATATTAACACTACAAAAAGAAAATATTGATTTGAATTTTGAAAATCTCTCAATGTATGGTCTTCAACCTTTCAAGACCCTTACGTTTGGGACAGTAAAATAATAAACATACCTGTCCTGCAGTGTCCAATGCTCCTTTATTATTTGCCAACTTCAGTTTTCCAAACGAAATTTCTTGTCGCATCCAGTGCGCCCCGGTGTTCGGAGAGTCCGGATGCATGTACGCCTTGTTCCCTACACATTAATAATTGAAGATATCATTACTCACCTTTGTGTTCAAAAACACTAGAGCTTCTTGGCGAGAGACTGGAGGGAGGAAGAAAAGCAAATGCACTTGCCTGTCCCATTAGAGTCAGCCTTGCCGCATGGTACCCATTGTCCTCCCTGGAACCGCCAGTGATTCGGATCCGCGAGACTAACGTCCACAAAAATGTTGTAATTCGCGGTTGGATCAAGTCCTGATATATTGAAGCTTAGAAACGGAAACATTCGCCTGAAAGAAGATTCAGACCAGTTTAGATTTATTTACAAAGACACGAAGCTTATATAACGAATTCAATTAGGGTATCATTTGGACAATGCAGTGACCGTATTTGTTTAATAAACACTGCACGTGTTTTGAATAAACACATGATTCCTACAGTTAACCTGCAAGACGTGGTGTTATTGCCTATGAACCATGCTGTTGACAATAGGCAACATTACGCACAGCAAGAGAGGCAAAGCATGCGCAGGGAAACGATCAATACTCACCGCCCCTGTTTAGTGATAATCATCTCTGTTTGGTGCCTGTGAAACGTTAGCCACAGAGCCCTATTGCAGAGATAAACCTGCGCTTTACCATAAACCATTCCGGTGTGCATTGGTGAGCTCTTGTGGAACGCGCCTCCTTGGTGGGCATGCCCGTACGGCTGCGCGTAATAGTATCCGGGCGCTGGAATGCCTTGAGGTGAAGTGGTGGCTAATAGGCTATTGTATGAGCCCTGCGTTACTACGGGATGGTGTGCCATGTAGTGACCCGAAGTGGTAATGGAAAGAGTCGGGTAGGTAGTTCCGTGCGGGATCCGGTGTGGGAACATGTTAGCAAGCAAGGTAGCAGGCGCGGGGTGAACTTGGTTAGGGCTGGACTTAGACGAGGAGGGATACCTTTCCTCTGTAGATCCATGGAAGTTATGACGTACCTCGGAGACCGTCTCTTGAACAGAGTGCCTAACGCTTCTCTTGCCGTCGTCACCAAATGAGCCCTCTGAGTCGCGGTCTTTGGTGTGCATTTGGTAGATTTGTAATTTAAAATTGTTGGCTTCAGCCCAGGCGCGTCAGAGAACAGCATAAGGTGGTTCTTTGTAGCGAGTTCAGACCTGTCTGAACAATGGTAGCTGCTATGCATATCTTTGCGAGTTTGATATCGAGGTATCATATTTTTTAACCAATATAATGAGCCGTGCCCATTTGACCAAATTACGAGCAGCGCAAAACCCTACATGTTTTACGTTTATGCTCATCACCTGACCTCGAAATACTGTTGGGTGTACTTGACATAATTCTAGTGACATAATTAAATGGCTTCAGGCAGCTTTCACAGAAGGTCCAACCGATATTGGCTTCCATATAGGTGGAGTTCGTACGCTTATATTTTAACACCTTGCAGACGTGGATTCGATCCAACGCGACATTTGCGAACTGATCAGATGTTCTTATTTCAGGCGATCTGCCGATCTTGTTGATTTTGCTGAACTGGGAGACTGTACATTTGATACCAGGGCAGGCCAACCTTGTAGCATGGCTACCGCCCTGTAGGTTTTATCTTTAATTCCAGACGTCACTAAGCTGATGGGTGCTAAATTGAAGTTGAAAAGAAAACCACCAGGAAGGTTGCTCTCCAAGAATATGGTTGGCTAGCCCTAATTCATACCTACCAAGTACAATTGGGAAGACTAGAGAAAAAAAATCTATATTGATCTGTATTGTTCATTTTAATCAGTGACAAAGGCAACAGTAAACACTTGGTGACCCACAAATGAGGCAATGCCTTTCACCAAAGTTCAGTAAAAACTAAAAAAAAAAAAACAGACTGAAACAAACCAGTCGATAAATATGCAGCCCTTATGTCACCAACATGTGGTGTTTTTCATGTTCTTGCATGTTAAAAGCTAGTCTAATTAGCTGGCAGCTAGGCTACAGGGGGAGTCCAAAACGGCACACTACCCAGTGTACTTCCACCAGGGCCCAGGGCACCAGCTATTAGGCCAGAATTACATTAAAGATACAGCCAAACAGCATGTACACCAGACGTTGTTTTCACCTGTCAACACCATCTGACAACAACCAGTCAAAGCTCCAGATATCACCCACGCCACTGTACTGCACATTACGGACTCAAGTCCCCTGTCCACTTTAGTACATGTTTATTTTTTATATAAAACAAAACAGAGTTGGGCTATGAACAGTTAAACGGCGGTGGGTGGGTGGTGGTTTCACTGAAAGACCACGGTATCCAACATGGCGGCCAGGCACTGAACGATGTTTGATGTCATCAGGACGTCAACGTGCTCTTCCAGGTGCCTCTTGGGATCCTGGGAAATGAACGCGGACCGGTCAGGAAAGGGAATTAAAGAAATGCATTAACGATAAACATCGCAGAATAAATTTTGCATTTGGGTTACTACGAACAGGGTTACCTGCTTTCCGACATTTTTGATTGCCAGCTGCTCAGGTGTCATCTTGTCCTCTTCTTCTACCGCCTTTGGTAGAAAACAGGAACAGATTTAAGAATTACAAAAATAAACATTTAACCCTGTTAGGGGCATGCTACGGAAAATGTATCATATTGGCCATCTGACAGGTTTATCTCCACTACTAAAGACCTACAACACATTAGTCTATTAATGGTTCGCTCCTTAAGCCAACTGTGAAGATATAAATAAGCTAGGTAGGCTGCATTAATACTTCAACACAGACACTTCTTACAGGCCAAATCACACCAAGATTCAGTTTGAAAAATGTAATCAGCAAAATATGAAAACATTGCCCACGCCACTACAGAAATAACAAACATTTTGCTGTTTCTTTAACAAAGGGGACGGTGTTGAGTTACATTTCCAAATCATTACATCGAACCAGGAGGTGCTTGTCACCACAACAGGCGACATGAGCAAACAGAGGGCTTTCACCTAATGGCCTCTTGGCCCCTCCCCCGGCCCTGCCCACCTTGTTGTAGTTCTTGGCCAGCTCCAGCATCTCCTTGACGATGTTCTCGTTGAGCTTGCAGTGCTCGCTGTAATCCTGCAGGGTCAGGCCCTCCATCCAGCTCTTCTTGTGCAGGTTCAACAGCATCTGAGAGGTCATAGGTCATGCATTGTCAGACCAAAACACACAAAACTCAGAAACACACACTGGAAACACGCTAACGAAGCCTACGGTCACCACTACATTTGTCATCAACTAGTTAAACGAAGGCCGGCAACAGTTTCTGAAAGTCAATGCGGCCCTTAATGAGAAGTGTTGAGATGAACTCGCAAACGTCTAAACAATGTCACTATTTTTTCCCCCAGACCTTTTGCTCCAGCTCATTTTTCCTGTAGTTGATGGTGATGGAGTAGTAATGTCTGTTCAGTCCGTGGATCAGAGCCTGACGGGAAGAAATGGGACAGTAAGAAGAGGAACAGAACCCCTCCACTCAAGTTAACACACCCAGACGGGCATCCAGGTCAGAAGCTCCACCGCCTCACCTGGATGGAGGGCTTGTTCAGATGCCCCAGGTTGGACGTGGTTTGCCTGGGCTCATGACCCAGAACCATCATGTTGGCATTGATCAGCCTAAATGCATCGATAACAACCTGCCAGAAAAACACAAACAAAAGACACGTGTCATCTAAACGGGGCAGGGACAAGGTCTGTAATGAAAGCACGCCACTTCCTGAATAAAAACAAAACACGTCCACAGCTGATGTGAAGAGTAGAGCCAGTACAGCCAGTTCATCTCCCCCAAATAATGGAAGTAAATTGACTAACTGAAAGTGAATAAACAAGTGCTTCGGGTCTAAAGCTGTGGGACAGCTTAACATTAGGGTAAGAACGGCGTGAAAAGAGAGTATGTGAGTAGAGTAGTGAGAAGGGGGAGGGTTGGAAGGGGCGGGGAGGTAAGCCGACATCATACCGGGGACGGTACCAACCGCTGTAAGTTGCGGACACAGAACCCACAGCTCGGCTGAGTGCAGTACCCAGCCCTGGTCACAACCCATTACCAGGACTCAGACGAGGCGCTTCCTGTCCCGTGAGCAGACACCTTATAGTCCTGGGAGGGGTTAGACGTGCGACCGTGCTGCGGAAGCAAACTGTGGGTGTACGTGTGTGCGCGTGCGCGAGCGAGCATGACAGGTGAGAGGCTCGCAGTTCCAGACGTGCTGAAACATTGATGAGGCCGGAGCATTCCCGGTGGCTCACTGACCGATTCATGCATTGTTTACTAGGTGTCATCCTGAGTCCTGAGTCCATACATCACCGAAATCACGGAGATTTCTCCAGTACAAAGCAGAGGACATGTTAGTGAACACACATTTAGCTGTGTTCCTTCACTGAACCTGGCTGCAGGATTTGGAACTTCACACTGATGCTCTTTTCTCTCCAAACTGACTCGTAGTTATGAGTCACGTGAACTGGATCGTACGAGGACAAGCGCCGAGCACCATGAAACCACTGGCGTTGTTGTCATGTTTCCTGAGGTTGCGCTGGCTGCTCGTTGAACAGACCAAGAGGTTCCATGTACCGAGAAATTCAGTGTGGCAGAAAGAGCGAAGAACATGGCAGAAAAGCAGGACTCTGAGGTGTTATGTCACCAGTAGGTTACATCATTAACGACACTTGGGCCCTGGGAGTTGTTGGTTTGTAAGAGAGTCTGGGAATATTTAAATATAATTCTCTTGCTCAGGCAGCAAAATAATATTAATGCTTAAATGGTTTTAAAAATAGCCAGAATTGCAATTTTATTAGACGTCGTTATTAGGTTGCCTGTGCTTAGAAACGGCCTAGAAACATTGGACAGCTAGCTTTCATTTGTAACGGTGCACTCTGA